>CM068370.1:138292134-138587090 GCA_034769895.1 Magicicada septendecula
TAGCGGTAACTCACATGAAATGACCAAAGAGCGGCTCAAAAAGAAGGCTAAGTTGGATCCAACAGACTCATCCACAGAAAAAAATATCTGATTATTCCCTCCAAGAAAGTGATGAGGAGTTCAGACTCTCCACACCTTCTGAGGAGGAGCCAGATTTTGGATTCCAGAAGACCCTGAAATAGTACCAGGGTTTTATTCTCCAGGCGACTTCGTTGTCGTTAAGGTATATGGGAAAAAAAGTCCACATGCAGACTATGTCAGCAGAGTTTTATACCCTGAAGATGATGGCTATGTAGGTGTATTTTACAAAAAGACCCCTGGAACGAGGAGATTTTGTGAAACAGATGAGGATGCGTTTTTCCTTCCTCAAGATGTTTTGAAGACATTACAGCCTACTGACGGCGTCCAGACATCTTCTAGATTTAAAAATATGATTAGTTTTAAGAATGACATGGATGATATCATTCTGTTTTGAATTCAGAGAGAATTTCACAATTTGTTAAATGTAAATATGTGTGTTTGACGAAAAATGTACTTTTATGTAACAATATATGTTTCCTTTGATGATAATTGTGTGTTCCTATTCACCCCTTTCCATTATTACTCTTTCCGATTGATCCTTCAAATGTTTGAATAAAAACAAACATGGATTGTAATGAGTGTTCCTATTCACCCCTATGTGCGGGGTGATTTGGAACACCATGAAAATAAAAATAAAAAAAAACCATGCTTTTTTTAAGCTTTTCTTGTTTGATCCTAAAAGAAGAAGACGAGACCCAAGTTTCTAGCACAAATGTTTCATTAAAAAAGATCGTTTCCTACCCAAATTTTACATTGGAAGTTAAAAAGTGTTCCTATTCACCCCGTTTTACAGTAATTATAAAAGTAGAAATATTAAAAGTGTTTACAAATGTTAGAGATATTTACAAATGTTTAGAAATATAGTACAAGTGTTTATAAATGTTGAAGCACTATTGGGATCTCTTCTGGGGAGAGGGAGTATTCAGAGGGATCTGATGGGTGCACATATCCACTTCCCGGTGGTGATGGTGCAATATGTGAAGACTGAGGAATTTGGTTCGGGTCAGTGGTGAAGCCTGCTGTGGTTGTGCCCTGGTAGGATTGTACCACACTTGTACTAGGACGGTACAAGACTTCTGGGGATGTGCCCATGACCTCATTTATGAGGAGCAATGTTTTCCTCTTGTAAGTTCTTAATTGAACGGCATTCATTTTCATTAGGTCAGGGATGAGGCTATTGAGGAAATTTTGTACACCCTCTCTTTTTTCATGTTCAGAATACGTATTTGTAAGTTTAGCCGTCTTTGCAGAAAAGTACTCAATGAAGGCTTTGTCGGCGTCACTCGGCATAGTCTTCGATTTTTTTTCCGGATGGGTTGGCCACGCTCAGATGGCGACAAACTGTCTCTCTGACTTGCTGAAGGTGCTCCTGGTTGTGGTGGTGTAGGTGCTGGGGGTCGGGGTGATGGTGGCAATGATAGGAAGGAGGGCGGTGGGTGTGACTGCTGGTCGGTTGTGGGATTTCGAGGCTCAGAAAACATATCCTCTGAGAGAAGGGTTTCTTGATGGAGATCATCGATTACGGAAACTTCAGGTTTTGTTGAGGGAGAAGGCCTTTGTTGAGGGATTTCAGGTAAATTTCCGCTAGGAGTATCGGCTACCTTTATGAAGGGAACAGTGAACTGCATAGCTTCTGTCAGGTAGTACGGTTTTTTCTTCGTTGCTCCACTACCACTCGGTTTGGCTTGAGGTTCTTCACTAATGTATTTCTCAAGTTTCTCCATTTTTCCTTGCATTCACCCACTGTAACAGAAAAAAAAACACCCACATAGTTTTACATTGAAACAGTCATCACTTTTTACTAATAAACATTTCTCCTCACCATAATTTGCAGGATACTAATCTTTTCGGCTTTAACTGAAGGCTTATTTTGAGGTATTTGGTTACAGGGTGTACATTCGTTTCGCTAGGACTCTACTTTTGCCGAGGAGAGACTACAGTTGGGCGAATCATATCAGAGACCACCCAGATTATATGGAATGAGTTGAAAGACGTCTACATGCCATGCCCTACTAGTGATCAATGGAAAAGTATTGCACAGCATTTTCAGTCCGTATGGAACCTTCCAAACTGTACAGGGGCAATAGATGGCAAACAGGTGCGCATAGAGAAACTTCCTAATACTGGTTCGACTAATTTTAATTGCAAATGATACCACTCGGTAGTACTACTAGAATGCTATGATGCAGATGGCTTTTTCACAATGATTGAAACTGGGTACGCTGGCAGAAACAGTGATGGAGGCATTTTCAGGGCCTCATTAATTAAATACTGGTTAACTCATTCACAACTTGACATTCCACCGCCGTCTAAGCTTCCCCAAGATGATTATGATGACTGTTTTTTCCCTTATTATTTTGTAGGAGATGAAGCCTTCCCGTTGTCCCGATATTTACTCAAAACGGGTTCTTGACAATATAAAAAGAATTTTCAACTACCGATTAAGCCAGGGAAGAAAAACAATTGAATGCACGTTTGGTATGATGACTGAGAAATTCCAAGTACTCAGTACTGCGATACGTTGCCGGGATGAAAATAGGATCAATGACATCATAAAATCTGTTTGCGTACTTCATAACTACGTTAGAAAAAGAGACGGGTGTCAATACACACCGCAACGGCTGGAACAAAATGTCAGTATCACTGGTTCTGCCAACCCCACTGGTTTTACGCCACCACTTCGGGCCAAAATAAACAATTGTAATACATTTTAGGTTAGTTGTCTCCAAGTCGCTTATATTAATATAATAGATATTTACCATTTATCCGTCGTGCAACTTCGTTTTTCTCGTCTGATTTTGACGCGTTTCGGCAACGAATTGCCATCTTCAGAAATCTTAGTCACTCGTTAGAGATCGTTAAAAATTAAAAACACTAAAATCATTACAGTAAAAGTGCACTTTTACGACATTGGAAACTCACAGACGCGAACATGAAAGTTTATGTTTCTCGCGTGGACAATATCGATCGACTGCTTTCGCGTGGACAATATCGATCGACTGATTCACTGTTTATATAGCCACTGATAAACCTGTTTTGCTTATTATATCCCGTATGTACTGTGACATTCCATTTACCGGCGCCCGTGGGCAAGTATTGCCGTGTCGTACAATATGTTATGTGAAAATGTAAGTTTATCATTCACGACATAATCACTGTTGATTTTGACGGCTTTATATATTTCATATTCCTCAAGCGCGTCCATGTATTTTCCTTTCCTGCAGCAATGCAAGGGCTGGAAATTTGTCTCAAAATCACTGTAGTTATGATTACATAGTATCAAGTGCCTGGCAAAATTAGATGTTGTTTTACGTAATTCCCTTCTGGGAAGATGTTCGTTATATCTTTCTTCAAACGGTCTGCCTGTTTGGCCTATGTAGAACATGTAGCATGAGCTGCAATTCATCTTGTATACGCCGGTTCTTTTTCTTTCTGGTATACTGTTTTTCCGGCTAAGAAGTCTCTGAATGTTGTTATTTGTACGGAAAGTTACAATTACATGGTGTTTCTTGAGTTCGTTAACTAGAATATTTGGTAAAATGTTTGTGTAATCTGCAGATATGTATTTATTAACCGGAAGTGTGTTATCATTGTTCGACTTTTTTAATTTCTTCTCTTTGTGTTTACTTATTAATTTATCCACTAATGAGCTTTTATATCCGTTAGCCGCTGCTATGTGCTTGATGGTATTAACCTCTTCATTGTAATCTTTTTCACTTAACGGTATAGTTAGCAATCTATGCACAAAACTATTGTAAGCTGCCATTTTATGCGAGGTGGGATGATATGAATCGGCATGAATTGTGATGTCCGTTGTTGTGGCCTTTCTATAGATTTTAAATTGAAGTTTTCCTTCGTTTTTTAAAATGGTTAAATCTAAGAAATTTAATTGATTTTCTTCTTCTATTTCAGATGTGAATTTAATCTTATGGTGTATGCTGTTTATGTGACTATTTAAGTTTTGTATTTGTCTTTTTGTTCCATTAAATATCATAAACGTATCATCGACGTATCTACAATAAAAAATGATTTTATTCTTGTATAATTTATTCGATATTATGTTTATATTCTCATAATAATTTAAATATATATCAGCTAATAGTCCTGACAGTGGCGAACCCATAGCCAGACCGTCATCTTGTGTAAAAAACCCGTTGTCAAATGTAAAGTAATTTTGTTCCAAGACGACTGTAAGTAGTTTTATAAGTTCGTTGATTTTTTGCATGCTAAGTTGAGCTACTTCCTTTAAATTGTTATTTACAATTTCTATAGTTTCCCTCACGGGGATATTAGTGTACAAATTAGTTACGTCTAACGATACCAATTTATATTGTGGTAGTATTTCTATCTTTTTAAGTTTTTCAACAAACTCATAACTGTTATTTATACTGTAATTATTTGCTTTCCTGATATTATTCTTAATTAAAGTTACTAACAATTTAGCAGCTTTGTATCCGGGAGCTGTGGTGTAGTTTATTACTGGTCTGATTGGTGTACTTTCCTTGTGGATTTTAGGTAGTCCTGTGAATTTTGGTGCCGTGGCATTAATTGGTTTTAAATATCTGCGTGTTTTCTCATCTAACAAAAAATTACATTGATTAATGGTGTTATTCAAAGTTTTTACATAAGCCTTTGTGGGGTCCCGGTCTATTTTCTTAATATTATTATTATTTATGAAATCAAATACCTTTTGAGTATAATCTCTTTTCTGTATGACCACCAATGTGTCACCCTTATCTGCCTTACTTATAATTGCATCATTTTTCTCAAGTTTACTTTTTATGGTTTTAAGATTCATGATATCCTGCTTATATTTACTTTTTAAAAAATTGTTTTGACTTTTACATTTATTACTATTAATTGCGTTATTGAGTTTGTTGTTGACAAAAACCCTTGCTTCATTCTGTGCAACGGAACCATTTAATCTTTTAATAGCAGCTTCAGCATTAACTACCTCATGGACAATTTCGTTTGTCGTATTAAATCTTGGTACATTATATTTCAGACCTTTATTAAGCGTGTTTATTTCTTGGTTAGTGAACTCTATGTTGGTTGTATTCGTTACACGTTCATAGAACACATGTTTACAATCTATTGGTCTATTTTCTTTTTTATGCTGAGTACGATATAAATTTTGTATTTTCTTATTATGGGTTAATACTTTATGATAAAAATAATTGGATATTAAAGCGTTAATTTTGGTCATGATAACATCTATAACTGCAGGGTGAATTTCCTTTAACATTTCTAAATGCGCTTTATAAAGATCCGTATTTAACCTGTTTTTCTTTTTGTATAATTGTCTAATTTCTTGCGTTAACCACATTTTTTCTGTTATTTGTTTCGTCTTGAGTGCCGCCGGTGTTCTTGAATTAATATTTATGCGTGCATAATTTGGTATGATATTCATTTTTATACACATTTTATTAAATTTAATGTTTTGTGCAACTTTTAGCATTTTGATTTTAACATTTTTGTATTTGTAGACAACGCTTGCCTGACGGGTTTCAATATAATACATTTTAGGTTAGTTGTCTCCAAGTAGCTTATATTAATATAATAGATATTTTACCATATATCCGTCGTGCGACTTCGTTTTTCTCGTCTTATTTTGACGCGTTTACTGTAATGATATTAGTGTTTTTAATTTTAACGATCTCTAACGAGTGATTAAGATTTCTGTAGATGGCAATTCGTTGCCTAAACGCGTCAAAATAAGACGAGAAAAACGAAGTCGCACGACGGATATATGGTAAAATATCTATTATATTAATATAAGCTACTTGGAGACAACTAACCTAAAATGTATTATATTGAAGCCCGTCAGGCAAGCGTTGTCTACAAATACAAAAATGTTAAAATCAAAATGCTAAAAGTTGCACAAAACATTAAATTTAATAAAATGTGTATAAAAATGAATATCATACCAAATTATGCACGCATAAATATTAATTCAAGAACACCGGCGGCACTCAAGACGAAACAAATAGCAGAAAAAATGTGGTTAACGCAAGAAATTAGACAATTATACAAAAAGAAAAACAGGTTAAATACGGATCTTTATAAAGCGCATTTAGAAATGTTAAAGGAAATTCACCCTGCAGTTATAGATGTTATCATGACCAAAATTAACGCTTTAATATCCAATTATTTTTATCATAAAGTATTAACCCATAATAAGAAAATACAAAATTTATATCGTACTCAGCATAAAAAAGAAAATAGACCAATAGATTGTAAACATGTGTTCTATGAACGTGTAACGAATACAACCAACATAGAGTTCACTAACCAAGAAATAAACACGCTTAATAAAGGTCTGAAATATAATGTACCAAGATTTAATACGACAAACGAAATTGTCCATGAGGTAGTTAATGCTGAAGCTGCTATTAAAAGATTAAATGGTTCCGTTGCACAGAATGAAGCAAGGGTTTTTGTCAACAACAAACTCAATAACGCAATTAATAGTAATAAATGTAAAAGTCAAAACAATTTTTTTAAAAGTAAATATAAGCAGGATATCATGAATCTTAAAACCATAAAAAGTAAACTTGAGAAAATGATGCAATTATAAGTAAGGCAGATAAGGGTGACACATTGGTGGTCATACAGAAAAGAGATTATACTCAAAAGGTATTTGATTTCATAAATAATAATAATATTAAGAAAATAGACCGGGACCCCACAAAGGCTTATGTAAAAACTTTGAATAACACCATTAATCAATGTAATTTTTTGTTAGATGAGAAAACACGCAGATATTTAAAACCAATTAATGCCACGGCACCAAAATTCACAGGACTACCTAAAATCCACAAGGAAAGTACACCAATCAGACCAGTAATAAACTACACCACAGCTCCCGGATACAAAGCTGCTAAATTGTTAGTAACTTTAATTAAGAATAATATCAGGAAAGCAAATAATTACAGTATAAATAACAGTTATGAGTTTGTTGAAAAACTTAAAAAGATAGAAATACTACCACAATATAAATTGGTATCGTTAGACGTAACTAATTTGTACACTAATATCCCCGTGAGGGAAACTATAGAAATTGTAAATAACAATTTAAAGGAAGTAGCTCAACTTAGCATGCAAAAAATCAACGAACTTATAAAACTACTTACAGTCGTCTTGGAACAAAATTACTTTACATTTGACAACGGGTTTTTTACACAAGATGACGGTCTGGCTATGGGTTCGCCACTGTCAGGACTATTAGCTGATATATATTTAAATTATTATGAGAATATAAACATAATATCGAATAAATTATACAAGAATAAAATCATTTTTTATTGTAGATACGTCGATGATACGTTTATGATATTTAATGGAACAAAAAGACAAATACAAAACTTAAATAGTCACATAAACAGCATACACCATAAGATTAAATTCACATCTGAAATAGAAGAAGAAAATCAATTAAATTTCTTAGATTTAACCATTTTAAAAAACGAAGGAAAACTTCAATTTAAAATCTATAGAAAGGCCACAACAACGGACATCACAATTCATGCCGATTCATATCATCCCACCTCGCATAAAATGGCAGCTTACAATAGTTTTGTGCATAGATTGCTAACTATACCGTTAAGTGAAAAAGATTACAATGAAGAGGTTAATACCATCAAGCACATAGCAGCGGCTAACGGATATAAAAGCTCATTAGTGGATAAATTAATAAGTAAACACAAAGAGAAGAAATTAAAAAAGTCGAACAATGATAACACACTTCCGGTTAATAAATACATATCTGCAGATTACACAAACATTTTACCAAATATTCTAGTTAACGAACTCAAGAAACACCATGTAATTGTAACTTTCCGTACAAATAACAACATTCAGAGACTTCTTAGCCGGAAAAACAGTATACCAGAAAGAAAAAGAACCGGCGTATACAAGATGAATTGCAGCTCATGCTACATGTTCTACATAGGCCAAACAGGCAGACCGTTTGAAGAAAGATATAACGAACATCTTCCCAGAAGGGAATTACGTAAAACAACATCTAATTTTGCCAGGCACTTGATACTATGTAATCATAACTACAGTGATTTTGAGACAAATTTCCAGCCCTTGCATTGCTGCAGGAAAGGAAAATACATGGACGCGCTTGAGGAATATGAAATATATAAAGCCGTCAAAATCAACAGTGATTATGTCTTGAATGATAAACTTACATTTTCACATAACATATTGTACGACACGGCAATACTTGCACACGGGCGCCGGTAAATGGAATGTCACAGTACATACGGGATATAATAAGCAAAATAGGTTTATCAGTGGCTATATAAACAGTGAATCAGCGATCGATATTGTCCACGCGAGAAACATAAACTTTCATGTTCGCGTCTGTGAGTTTCCAATGTCGTAAAAGTGCACTTTTACTGTAATGATTTTTGTGTTTTTAATTTTTAACGATCTCTAACGAGTGATTAAGATTTCTGAAGATGGCAATTCGTTGCCGAAACGCGTCAAAATAAGACGAGAAAAAGGAAGTCGCACGACGGATATATGGTAAACATCTATTATATAAACAATTGTTCTACCGCTAATGCTTTAAGAGACTATTTAGCAAATTATTTTCTGACTCCAATGGCATCGCTGCCTTGGCAGTGGAATTATTGCGTTTGAAGGCACGTGCTTAGGTACTTTCTCATCCTGCTTTGTATTTTGTATTATCTTGTTTTTTTTTTCTTGTATGAAAACAGAAGTAATGCAATAAAATTTTTGGTACAAGTATGTTATCTCCCCACACACGTATAATCAATTGATCGAAAGTTCACTGCTTTTTCATCATTATCAATTTTTTAAATATTTTTTTCAAATTAAAACAAGTTGAATAATCCATTGTTTTAATAATCGCTGATAATCTATATAAAGTTGTGGTTTCGATAATCGAAAAAATTTTACGCATGTGGGGAGATAACATACTTGTACCAAATTTTTTAATCAGTATGTAATAAAACTATGTAACATTTAAAAACATACAGATGTGGTTTCGATAATCGATAAAATTTTACGCATGTGGGAAGATAACGTATTTGTAACAAATTTTTTAATGATTATATATAATAAAACTATGTAACATTTAAAATCATGTAATTAAATTAGATTCTAACCTGACAAATTGACTTCTTTAGCAATCTCATTCCACGCTTTCTCCGTACAATCCTTCCTCGAATATTCTCGGATAGTATGGTTGTACAGCTCCGGATGTTTCTCCACTTCTCCCACGAATTTTACGTTGAACACCTCCATGGTACACGATTCAAGCGTCACTCTCGATTTTTCCTGTTCTCAACAGGTCGGACGGTTCGAGGGACGCTCGAGACGCAATCCCATCGATTACTGTTCGATTGTAAGATGGCTCATTGGTGGTCCCCCACTCACTTACATAGGAAGTCGAGAGGAGGGAGAATTGCTTCGACTTCGAGACGCGCTCTCTTCGAGTACCAAACGACCCGTGTGCGGAGGGCCTAAGCGTTTCGCACATTTCCATGCCCTTAACTTTCAATTTTGCTATACTAGGGGCAACCAGTGCTCTATATTCAAACCCCATATAGTCAACACACCAGGCATACTAATTGCCAGAAGTTTAGTAAAACCTGATGAAACTGGAAATGTACCTATTAGAGTGGCGAATATTTTGGATCAAGCTGTCACTTTACAACGCAATACGTTCCAAGGCAAATTGACTCCTGTGTAGAGGTGGGCTAAACTGTTATTTTTAAATAATAGGTATGAAAATACCGTTCCAAAAAAATAACAGGTACAAACACCTGTTATTACATACTTATTATACATAACTTAT
Organism: Magicicada septendecula; assembly: GCA_034769895.1. Lineage (NCBI taxonomy): Eukaryota > Metazoa > Arthropoda > Insecta > Hemiptera > Cicadidae > Magicicada > Magicicada septendecula. The sequence continues at coordinate 138,302,048 of CM068370.1, forward strand.
ATTATCCTTTGTAAGTAACTCGTTTTGAGTTGCCTGAAGGTCTCCTATGTAATATCTTCAAATAAATACGCTGTAAGTAGGTTTATTTTCACCTAGATAAACCTATTAATATATTAATAAACCTACTTGCTGTGTATTTATTTGAAGATATTATATAACCTATACTATATTATTTGTTATAAGAAATAAATTGAAACTAAAAGTATTAACAGTGTTACTTTACACTGTGGCTTTATTAAACTATTACTGTTTAAAAGAAAATAAGAAACAAGAGTTTATAGGCCTATTTCCCTTTGGGAATACCAATTTGTTTTCACTAGGAGTAAACATACATTGGTTAGACAAATCAGTTACGAAACTCGGGGCAATTAAATAATTTAGAGTAGGCCTACACGTAATACCACAACAAATAATGTGAAAAAACATCAGAAATATATAATAAAAACATAACAGTACGCCACAAGCGTGAATGAGAATAAACAAAATTTTACAAAAAAAACTAATAAAATATTTAAGTAAATAAAAACTTATAAATAATAAGCAACAACAAAAGTAAATTAAATGCATTACATACCTGGATAATCTTCAGATTCATTCACTAATGTACACAGAATTTACATTACATTACAATCTGCTTCACTTAACACATTATAAATAAAATTAAACAATTGAATTGTAAAAAAAAACCATGATATTTGTATCCAAGTCACACTTTGAATAAATTAATATTAATATTTACCTTATTATCCGTCTTGTGACTTCACTTTTTTAAACAACACTACGCGATTCGGAACGTATGTTCCATCATCAGTGTAATTACTCTTGCTAGGTCATCGAAACATTAAGAGATATCACTAAACATAATCATCGAAACATTATCATAAACACTAAACATAAGTTCGTATTCAGTACATAACACGCGCGATATGTTTTCGGTGCGCACTTTGATGACACCTAACTCCCGCTATCAATTCACCGCTATCACTGCTCACGCATGATGTGTGACGTGGACCTTAGTTGTTCTGAGATTTGCATCGCAGTGTCATACAAAGAGTTAGAGTGAAAATTTAACTGGTCATTTAATAAATAATCTGGACTAGTTTTAAAGGCCTTATATATTTCAAATTCTTCATTAGCATTCATATTCCTACCTTTATTGCATATGTGTATCGGTTTAAAGTTTGTACTAAAATCTGTATAATTATGATTATTGTCAATCAAATGTCGTCCAAAATTGGATTTAGTTTTTCCAAAGTCTTTTTTGGGGAGATGTTCTTTGAATCTCTTTATGAAAGGTCTCCCTGATTGGCCTACATAAAAACAGTTACAGTCATCACATATTATCTTGTAGACACCTGTTTTTTCTTCTAAAGGTCTGGCCGTTTTTGGACCAAGTATTTTATATATGTTATTGCTTGTTTGAAAGGCCGTCGCTATATTCATTTTCTTAAAGATATTTGTTAGAATTTTCGGAAGGACATTACCATACTCAGTTGATATGTGTGTTGCTCCTGCCTTGTTCTTCAGGGGCCTCATTTGTCTGTTTTGCTGTTTCTTGAGTAGTCTATCTATCATTGAACTTTGGTATCCATTAGCTCTGGCTATGTATTTTATTGTATTTAACTCTTTTTGAAAATCAATTGTCTCAAGTGGAATTGTAATTAGCCTATGAACAAAACTGTTGTATGCAGCCATTTTTTGAGATGTAGGGTGGTGGGAGTCTGCGTGTATAGTGTTATCTGTTGTGGTTGGTTTTCTATAGATTTGGTATTGGAATCTATTTTTTGTTTTTGTGACTGTTAAGTCAAGAAAATTCAGCATATTGTCGGTTTCAGTTTCGAGGGTGAATTGTATGCGTTTATGTATGCTATTCATATAATGTCTCAAAGTATCTATCTGTCGTAGTGAACCGTCAAAAATTATAAAAGTATCATCGACATATCGCGTGTAAAAGACTATTTTGCTGTGAAGTTTATTTTTATTGGACAGTAAATATGTATTTTCGTAATGATTCAGGTAGATATCTGATAATAAGCCAGAAAGTGGTGAGCCCATGGCGAGGCCCTCCTCTTGAATAAAATAACTATTATTGAACGTGAAATAGTTCTGCTTTAATATAACTTCTAATAAATCAATTAATTCGTTTATTTTTCGGGGACTTAGTAATTTTGCTTCGTTGAGGTGTTCCCTTAAAATGTATTCCCTTAAAACAGATACAAAGTAAACTGACAGATAATAATGCTCTCATTACTAAAGCTGATAAAGGAAACACCATAGTTATAATGTACATGAACCAATATAAATCGAAGGTTAATGAATTTATAAAAAATAACAATATCCAAACGATGTCAGCTGATCCAACCAACGGTTTTGTTAAGAACTTGAATAACATGATTAACAGATGTACGTGTCTATTTGACGAGACCACACGACGCTTATTAAAGCCTATAAACGCCCGGGCACCTCAATTCACAGGTTTACCCAAGATTCATAAAATTGGTGTACCAATTAGACCACTTATAAATTTTACAACAGCCCCAGGGTATAAAATCGCAAAAAACTAGCAAAAATAATAAAAGACAACATAAGATTAGAAAATAATCATAGTATCAAAAATAATATTGATTTTATTAATACATTAAAAGACATTAAATTGCAGCCTAACTACAAAATTGCGTCATTTGGTATCGTTAACCTATACACAAACATACCTATTCAGGAAACAATAGCCATTTTAAGGAAACACCTCAACGAAGCAAAATTACTAAATCCCCGAAAAATAAACGAATTAATTGATTTATTAGAAGTTATATTAAAGCAGAATTATTTCACGTTCAATAATAGTTATTTTATTCAAGAGGAGGGCCTCGCCATGGGCTCACCACTTTCTGGCTTATTATCAGATATCTACCTGAATCATTACGAAAATACATATTTACTGTCCAATAAAAATAAACTTCACAGCAAAATAGTCTTTTACACGCGATATGTCGATGATACTTTTATAATTTTTGACGGTTCACTACGACAGATAGATACTTTGAGACATTATATGAATAGCATACATAAACGCATACAATTCACCCTCGAAACTGAAACCGACAATATGCTGAATTTTCTTGACTTAACAGTCACAAAAACAAAAAATAGATTCCAATACCAAATCTATAGAAAACCAACCACAACAGATAACACTATACACGCAGACTCCCACCACCCTACATCTCAAAAAATGGCTGCATACAACAGTTTTGTTCATAGGCTAATTACAATTCCACTTGAGACAATTGATTTTCAAAAAGAGTTAAATACAATAAAATATATAGCCAGAGCTAATGGATACCAAAGTTCAATGATAGATAGACTACTCAAGAAACAGCAAAACAGACAAATGAGGCCCCTGAAGAACAAGGCAGGAGCAACACACATATCAACTGAGTATGGTAATGTCCTTCCGAAAATTCTAACAAATATCTTTAAGAAAATGAATATAGCGACGGCCTTTCAAACAAGCAATAACATATATAAAATACTTGGTCCAAAAACGGCCAGACCTTTAGAAGAAAAAACAGGTGTCTACAAGATAATATGTGATGACTGTAACTGTTTTTATGTAGGCCAGACAGGGAGACATTTCATAAAGAGATTCAAAGAACATCTCCCCAAAAAAGACTTTGGAAAAACTAAATCCAATTTTGGACGACATTTGATTGACAATAATCATAATTATACAGATTTTAGTACAAACTTTAAACCGATACACATATGCAATAAAGATAGGAATATGAATGCTAATGAAGAATTTGAAATATATAAGGCCTTTAAAACCAGTCCAGATTATTTATTAAATGACCAGTTAAATTTTCACTCTAACTCTTTGTATGACACTGCGATGCAAATCTCAGAACAACTAAGGTCCACGTCACACATCATGCGTGAGAAGTGATAGCGGTGAATTGATAGCGGGAGTTCAGTGTCATCAAGGTGCGCACCGAAAACGTATCGCGCGTGTTATGTACTGAATACGAACTTATGTTTAGTGTTTATGATATCTCTTAATGTTTCGACGCCTCGCAAGAGTAATTACACCTGATGATGGAACATACGTTCCGAAACGCGTAGTGTTGTTTAAAATAGTGAAGTCACAAGACGGATAATAAGGTAAATATTAATATTAATTTAATTGAATTGTTTTTAAAATACTGTGATTTCAGTTATTCAAACACTATTTTAAATTTGCATTCAAAAATATCAGCTGTTCCACTTTCCTTGATGTTAATCGTGTTTTCGTTCAGATATTTAAGGAGCAGGACTAGATAAAGTGCATAAATGTCCATTACAACAATCTCATCATTTACGTGAGATGTGTAGTGAAGTTAAAATCCCATTAATAAAAAGTATAATATAGCCTTTCAACATCAGCCACTCTATAGGTTATAATACAATATAATTAAATACAACTATTACACTAACAACTCGGAACAAAGTTTTTTATGAGTAAAAACATAAAGTTTTACCTTACAACCTGAACCGGTTTTAGTTACAAGTTGGTGACTAGTATAATATATAATTTATTAGCATATAATCTGTATTATATATCTGCATATCACACGAGAATAAATGTAACATCAGGATGAATTTTTTCCTTTATTAAAAACAGCTTCGTCTCTGCGCAGAATGAAGTATTCAGGACGAAAAAGTGGCTTTGTACGACTTTCTTCTCGAAATACGCTTGATATAAAAATACTACTTGTTCCTAAAATACTAGGTGTTCCTAAAATACTACTGTTCCTCTGATACGCATAGTATATGTAATACACGTTTACTTGTTGTTCCTTGTGTATCGGTGATACCCCTAGTATTTGAAATACTGGTTGTTCCTTGCGTACCAACGATATTTTTGTACGTTTAGTATTTGGCCTTGGCGTATTCGTTTACTTGTTACTTGCGTACTTTTTGTGTGTGTGTGTCTGTATAGGAGCGTAGGGGGTGTGCCTCGACTCGAAATAGCGAGGGGGGCGTGTCTCGACTCGGAACAGCGTCGCCGCAAATAACAGGTATTTAAACTTTTCAGTCACTGTTACATCCGTTCCACAAAAATATCGTTCCAAAATACCTGTTATAGGTATATCGGCCCACCTCTACTCCTGTGGTCTGGGTAGCCGGAATGACAGAACAAAGATCCAGTGCTTCGGATACTTCCAAATTACCAGAGGGACTGCAGGAATTATTGAACAGATCTTCTAACAACCTCTCAAGTGGTGAGGTAAAAGAACTCGGACGGTTTTTACATGAATTCAAAGATTTCTTTGCAGTTCGGGAACAGTCATTGGGAAGAACCTCTCTCGTACAACATGGCATCAATACCAGGGACACAACACTGATACACCAACCTCCTCGAAGGCCTCCATTAGCTAAGCAAGAGGAAATATCTTGGTTAGTACAGGACATGCTGACAGAGGGAGTAATCGAGCCTTCGTCAAGTGCTTGGTCTTCTCCGGTAGAGTTGGTAGTGAAGAAGGATGGTGGATTGCGTTTCTGTGTAGACTACCGGAGGCTGAATACTAATACAAATAAAGACTGCTAACCGTTACCTCGCGTTGACGATACACTCGACATGCTGTCCGGAGCACAGTGGTTTTCCACATTGGACCTAAAGAGTGGATATTGGCAAGTGGGTCTTCAGCAAGACGACAAAGGAAAGACCGCATTCTCGACCCAAGTGGCTTATTCCAATTTAATGTCATGCCATTTGGACTCTGTAATGCACTGGCAACATTCGAAAGATTGATGGACCTGGTACTCTGAGGACTGACATGGAAAACTTGCCTTGTTTATTTAGACGATGTCATAGTCATCGGGAAAACTTTCAAAGACCATTTGGAAAACTTTAATGTTCTGACTATAATTCACGGTGCCCAACTAAAGCTGAGCCCAAAGTAGTGTTCTCTATTCCAGAAGGAAGTACAGTATCTGGTTTCGGCAGCAGGGGTTAGCCTAGATCCTAATAAAGTAGACACTGTAAGAGACTGGCCAGTGCCGAAGAGTAAACACGAAGTTCAGAGTTTCCTGGGGTTATGCTCATATTACAGACGTTTTGTGAAAGGCTTTGCAACTATTGCTAAACCACTACATGAGATAACAAAAAATAAACAAAACTTCCAGTGATCGAGAGAGTCTGATCAAGCATTTAGAACTTTGAAAATTGTATTATGTTCACAGCCGATTCTCGCTTTCCCCGTTTCCAAAGGGAATGACATAGACACAGACACAAGCAATACTGGTCTAGGAGCAGTTTTGTCTCAAGTGCAAAATGCTGAAGAACGAGTAATGCCATATTACAGCAAACACTTTCTAAACCAGAGAGAAATTATTGCGTTACAAGGAGAGAGTTGCTGGCAATCGTCCGAGCTTTGGAGCACTTCCATAAATACCTCTATAGAAGGGAGTTTTCACTACGCACCCACCATGCCGTGCTTGCATGGCTCTTGAGATTTAAAAATCCGGAAGGACAGTTGGCAAGGTGGCTTGAACGTCTGCAAGCGTACAACTTCAAGGTATAACATCTGCAGGGACGCCTGCATAGTAATGCGGGTGGCTTATCACGAAGACCATGCCTGGAAGACTGCTGACATTGCCACAGAAAGGAAGAACAAAATGCCAGCGAACATGTTCAAGCCATTACTGTAGATTTCCTGGCAGACGGCTGGACGGCACAAGATTGTCGACAAGAATAGATGACTGATGAAGACATTGGACTGATCTTGCAGCAAAAGAGGAAGATCGCCACCCGGATTGGCAACTTATCTACCGTGGTTCTGAAGGGCTACTGGGCACAATGGGAATCCCTTACCTTAGAGAACAGATTGCTGAAAAGGGCTTGGAAAAACTGCAGATGGACGAGACGTGGTCATGCAGTTGATAGTTGCCCGAAGTAGAGTGCAGTCTGTTTTGCCGGAGATGCATGATGCAATGTCTGGGGGGGCTATCTTGGCATTAACAAAACCCTTGACAAAATACGGAAGCGATTCTATTGGCTTCATCTTCGCCACAACATAGAGGAATGGGTTCGGGCGTGTGAAATATGTCCTACAAGCAAGGGCCCACAAACTAGAAGGAGGGGAAAAATGAGACAGTATAACGTTGGTCTGCCTTTTGAGAGAATTGCCATAGACATTGGTGGACCATTCCCAGTTACTGACGATGGAAACCAGTACATCATGGTTGTACGTGGCTACTTTACTAAGTGGGTGGAAGTCTATGCAATTCCAAATCAGGAGGTTACCACTGTGGCAAAGGAGTTAGTTCACAACTTCTGTTGCCGTTATAGACCCCCTATGGAAATCTATACGGATCAAGGGAGAAATTTCGAATCAGGAGTTTTTAAAGAATTATGGCATCTACTCGGAATTCGAAAGACCATGACAACGCCTTTGCATCCTCAGTCAGACGGAATGGTTGAGAGATTCAATAGGACACTTGAACAGCATCTTTCGAAGGTTGTTGACGAGAACCAAACAGACTGGAACCAACGTATACCACCAAGGCGTATATAGGTCATCAATACATGACACAACCAGCATGACCCCAGCAAAATTGGTGTTTGGGCGGGAGATTCGTCTTCCTGGGGACTTGATGTTCGGATCACCTGAGATTCAGTCCCAAGAGCCACAGAACTATTTCTCACAATTAGAAAACCAACTGCAAGAAATGAATCGCTTGATAAGAGGACGGCTAATGATTGCCAGTGATAAAATGAAAACTCGGTACAACATTCGCAGCAATAGTGTGGGTTTCCAAGAATGAGATCAGGTCTGGTTGTTCAACCCAAAGCGCCGTCGTGGTCACTCACCTAATCTTCAGACTAACTGATAAGGACAGGATTAGGTGAAGGACACCTAGGATTCAACAGGAAGGACAGCGAAAGTTCAAAGTCATCCACCTGGATCGCCTGGCCAAGTATTAATTCATAGACGGCTTGCCAGTTCGGGACGAACAGGCTTAAGGAGGAGGCAGTGTTATGACCATTACAGAACAGTCTACATGTTTATCGAATGTTCCAGAGGAATCCAGCTGTAATCTGTGTGGTGTACGTGAATCTCGACACATTATCTAGACTGTGCCAGAAACCGCGCGAACTGTGTCAAGGCCGCAATGAACTACACTCTAATGTTTTCCTTTTTTGTTAATGCGCAGGATGGAATATTCTAGTATTTTGGCAGGATATATATACAAATACTCAACGTCGATCAGTTTCAGTTTGAGTTGCGATGTATCTCAGTGTGGTTTGGGTATTGTGGCAAAGTGTTACTTGTTTTATGTGTTGTGTGGGACGATTGTTGACGACAGTTGTGTTTTATATTAGTAGATATTTTTATTGTGTGTGTACAATGATGTTGGTATTTGTAGTGTGGGAATTATATTAATGGAAGGTTGGCTAATCTGTTTTATAATCTAATTCTGCTTGCTACGGCAGACATGATGAACACATTGCTCTGAGCGGTCAAGTACAACAGACGTTAGTTACGCTTGTTGCGTTTCGCCTGCCGGCTTAACTATTTTCATGTCGCGACTTATTATGTAGGCCTTAGGCCTAAATTATTTCATGTTCTTTTCAAGTGTTGCATAATTGCGTTTCATTTCTAAAATGTAAATTTTCTTTTAATGTGATTTTTCTCAGACGTCATGATGCCTGAAGGCTTAGCTAACCTTCTTGAAATCTAAATTCATTTGTACCATTTACGTACAATAAATGTATCAAATTACAGTCCGCTTATCTACAATTATTTTCACCATCCTGGCCAATTTAACTCCACGACATTATTAAAATGATTAACCAAGGATTCTACACGTCAAAATTTTAGTTCAACATTTATATTAATCAATCACAATTCTTAACATTTTTTGGTCCTCCGGGCCGGATTTATCATTCAACCTTCTTTTACAACCTTATACCTTGCGAAGCGGCTTCTCACTTAATCATTTTTTACTCCAATTTCTGGCCATCACGGGCGATTCAGTATGTTCACTGATCCGACCGTGTCGGTACTTATTTCAACACTTCTTTCGTCGCTGAGATTGGACTTCATAGACAGCACCATAGTACATAAAAATCCACGTGTTAACGCCTACACGACAGGTTTTGAGCAGTTTCAAGTTGAGAGTACTCATCCATCCAGTACGTGCGTGTCTACCATCTGCTGGACGGCCTCAACGCTGCAAGACATCTCACCGAACACACGACATCAACATCATCGTAAAAGGTGCGTAAAAAATGACGGAAGAAAGTTTAAGAGTGTTTGTTAAAAAGAGAGGCGGCTTAAAGTCTGCCATAGTGAGAATTAATTCCGCAGTAGTTAACTTTGATAAAAATAGCAATACCAAGCATTTTATAAGTGTAAGACTTGAAAGTTTAAAGAGTTTGTCAATAAAATACGATGAGGTCCAGTCTGAGATCGAACTAATTTCTAGAGACATAAATACTGCCCAAGAGGACAGAGTCGAGGTTGAAGAGCTTTTGTATTCAACCGAGGCTAAGATTTTACAACTATTAGACACTTTCAACATCCAGACTGAATCTCAGACATTAAATAGCAATATTCAATTAAAACCTATAAAGCTGCCCTGCTTCACAGGTAACATTCTCGAATGGCAGCACTTCTATTCGATATTTTTAGACTTGGTAGATGCTAGATCAGACTTAACCTCAGTGCAAAAATTACATTACGTATATTCATCTCTCAAAAATGAACCACTAGATTTAATCAAGGCTTTGCCTATTTGTCACGAAAATTATTCAATAGCGTTAAGTTTGCTGTCCGCTAGATATGACAATAAATTCATATTAGCCAAATACTATATTCAAAAGTTATTAGAAGTGAAATCTACAACTAAGGACTCTGTACAGAGCTTAGCAGAATTTACAAATACCGTAACGTCTTCTGTCAATTCTCTGACAGCCATGCAATTGTCAGTGGATTCATTTGAACTTATTGTCATACAGTTATTGTCAACAAACTTGATCAATCCACCTTTAAACTATGGAAAGAATCTATAGATTCTGAAAATCTTCCCAATTTCCAGAATTTTGTACAATTTCTAAATGCCCGTAGGCAACTATTAGAAAACACGTTACCGCTAGAAGCTGGACAGCAGCTTAACAAACCGATTCTAAAATTTAACCATAAGTATGTGTACGGTAGCGCGATAATTTCACTTTGTAGGTTGGCTAATCTGCTTACTGCTTTTTCCGATTATTCATGTTGAAACTTTGTACAGTTCGTCTCAAACGCTAGCGGCGGTCGGTTCGCCGGCTGTATTACTGTCATATTTTCCGGTCGCGACATTTAATGTAGGCCTTAGGCCAGCACATTTCACTTATGGCCAACTAGACCCGCTATTAATACAATTTAAAAATTTAATACTTTCTTTAGACAACACGCTCATTAGCCAACCTTATTTAAATAACTGCTAATCATGTAATGTAAACTTGGAACTTCCATTAAAATGAATTTAATACAGTCCACAATTTTCATCATTTCTGATACCTAATGAATCAGTGCACGCATTACAAGCTACATTCTTTTATAAAAACGTTTTTGGTCCACGCCGACCGGATGATCCACATTTTTTGGATCACTCACAGTGCACGCATTACAAGCTACATTCTTTTATAAAAACGTTTTTGGTCCACGCCGACCGGATGATCCACATTTTTTGGATCACTCACATCACAAAACATTTTTTGGTCCACTTGGGCCTGATACTCAACATTTTTTGGTCACTCCGGACCTGGATTTTCCATGCGTCATTACCATTAATATTTTTCTGCCACTATTTCTGGCCATCACGGGCGAATTAGCACATCAGCTGATACGACCGTGGCGTGATTTTCATCAGCATTTCGCTCGTCATCTTAGAGCCTTCTGATAACATCTTGGCAAGAGCCTGCTAGCTACAGTGCTTTACACAAGGCGGTCATCTCTACGAGCTGTGTTTGCCATCTTCACCAAGGCGTCGACGCTGCAGGACATCGCCAACAAGGTATCATCAACAACAGTGTAACAAGGTGCGTACAATGGCTGAAGAAGGCCTCAAAGTGTTGACCAGAAAAAGAGGCGGCTTAAAGTCCGCAATAGTGCGAATACAATCTGCCGTAAATAACTTTGATGTAACTTTAAATACAAAACATTTTTTAACTGTAAGGCTGGAAAGTCTCAAAAGCTTGGCCTCGAAATACGACGAGGTGCAGTCTGAAATAGAACTCATTAGTAAAGACACGAGCGCTGCTCAAGAAGACCGAGTTGAGGTCGAAGAAATGCTATATTCGACTGAAGCAAACATTTTGCAATTACTTGATACATTTAATGCTCAGACTGTACCTCCCGTATTATCAACGCACATGCAATTAAAACCAATAAGTTTGCCCTGCTTCTCAGGCAACATATTGGAATGGCAACATTTTCACTCAATTTTTACGGACTTAGTGCATACAAGATCCGATTTAACACCAGTGCAAAAATTACATTATTTACATTCTTCTTTGAAGTGTAAACCTTTAGATTTAATTAAGTCATTACCTATCTGTAAGGAAAATTATCCAATAGCGTTGAGTTTGCTGTCCGAAAGGTATGACAACAAATTCATACTAGCAAAATACTATGTGCAAAACTTACTTCAAGTCAAGTCGACAATAAAGGACTCTGTCCAAAGTTTGACAGAGTTCACTAACACAATAACGTCTTCCGTTAATTCACTGGCAGCAATGAAGCTGTCAGTGAATTCATTTGAATTTATCACTATACAGTTACTATCCACTAAACTCGACCCTATTACTTTCAAACTATGGAAGGAGTCAATAGACCCTGACAATTTACCTAGCTTTCAAGATTTCACTCATTTTTTAAACTCACGTAGACAGCTGTTAGAAAATACACTGCCTATCGAACCCGGACAGCAACTCAACAAACTTAATGTAAGACCTAACAATAAATATGATAAATGTAACTCAAGAAACTCTGCTGGCAGCACTACATTTAAGAGCTATCACTCAGCGGCAAACCATTATTCATGCGTGTGTTGTAAATCCAATCACCCCCTTTACATATGTGATAAATTTCGTACATTAAGCACCGCTGAGCGGGGACAATTTGTTTCAAGTCATAAATGTTGTAGCAATTGTCTTAGATCAGATCATCTTATAGCTAGCTGTAAGAATAAGCAGGTGTGTAAAATCTGTTCAAAACGACACCACACATTGTTGCACGCAAATTACGTGCCGAACTCAATAGCTGCCAGCAGTAATTACTGCTCGCTCAAATTACAATGCAAGAACAATGTTCTCTTATCCACAGCAGTTGTATCTGTCATTGACCAGGCTGGCAACAGACATAGGGCTAGAGTTCTTCTAGACGCCGGTTCACAGATAAATGTTTGTACAAAATCATTTGCAAGGAAATTACAGCTCAAATTAACTAAATCCAACATACCAATCACAGGCATAAACAATACAGCGTGTTACGGAACTGATATTGCGTCTATACGCATTATTTCTCGCTATCAAAGATATAGCTTCGAGGCGAAATGTGCCATCTTATCTACGTTAACTCACAATCTGCCTGCAAATTCGTTTGATATCAATCAATTCCACATTCCGAACAAGATTTTCCTGGCTGACCCAGATTTTAATATATCGTCGCAAATCGACATACTATTAGGGGCACAATTTTATCTGGACTTGATCTTAACTAATAAATACATACGCGGCCCTAATTTTCCCATCATTCAGGAAACAAAGCTGGGCTACATTTTGGCTGGCAACTTGCCCAAATACTGCCGCAACGAGGGTCCTGCTGTTTCGTTCCTAGCAAGGACCAACGACAGTCAAATTCTGCAATCTCTCGAAAGATTTTGGGAAGCAGAAACTATCCCTGACAACACCCCTGATAACGAGTCAGCCTGTGAAGAGCATTTCGTGCGCTCTACCCAGCACAACCACGAGGGTAGATTTGTGGTTTCACTTCCATTTAAGCCCGATAATCTCCACTTGGGGGAATCTTACACTAGTGCTGAATTAAGATTCTTAAGCTTAGAGCGTCGATTTAGGCGAGATGCTAAGCTCGCGCGCGATTACGCGGACTTTATTAAAGAATATAAGGATCTTGGGCACATGACACTCATCGATGATGGCGCTATCAACTCAGGAGCGTCAAATATTTACTACCTGCCTCACCATGCCGTATTTAAACAGTCTAGCTTGACCACAAAACTGCGCGTCGTTTTTGATGGTTCGTCCAAGACTACCAATGGCCTTTCTCTAAATGACATATTGCTAGTAGGCCCGAATGTTCAACAAGGCCTTTTTTCCATTCTTTTGCGTTTCCGCATACATAAGTATGTTCTCATTGCCGACATCGAGAAGATGTATCGACAGATTCGCGTGGCTGAAGGGGATTGTCACTATCAACGCATTCTGTGGCGTGATTCTCCTCTCGAACCATTTAAACATTTTGCATTGCGAACGGTAACCTACGGCATGGCTAGTGCTTCGTTTTTGGCCACTCGCTGTCTTGTACAAATTGGTAGGGACAATCAGGCTTCCTTTCCTGAAGCGGCGTTAGCTATAACAAACGATTTTTATGTCGACGATCTGCTTACCGGTTCGGACACCATCCCTGATCTGACCAAGCTGAAATCCGATCTAGGTGCGTTACTAAGTCAATATGGTTTCACGTTGCATAAATGGGCATCAAATGAACCCACAGCGGTCGCAAATCATGACAATTTTTCACGCCCCCTAAACAAACAGGACAATGTGCGTACCCTAGGCATTCTTTGGAACAATACTGCCGATTCATTTTTGTTCGACATCAAATCATTTCCCGTTGATCCAAGCATTTCCAAGAGAAAAATTCTTTCGATTATTGCTGGAATATACGATCCTCTTGGTTTAATCGGTCGAGTTGTCTTTTTGTACAAACATTTTATGCAGCGACTTTGGCTTTGCAAGCTTGGTTGGGATGAACCTGTCTCCGGCAGTAGGGGGAAAATGAGGGTTCTAACTCAGCCCGCAGGGCATATCTGGACCACAGCATCCGCGACTTTTTCGCTGATCTGTGTCAAGATCCGCGAACCGCTGGACCCGCAGCATCCCAAAGGACCACAGCATCCGCGAATTTCCGCGAATACAATTTTTTTATTTTTTTTTATTTGATATTTTTATTTTTTCTAATTAAATTGATTTGCATATCCGCGATTTTTTTTCGCTGGAGCCGCGGCTGGACCACAAAGATCCGCGACTTTTTCACGGATCTGGACCACAGCATCCGCGATTTTTTTTCGCGGGAGGATTCAAACGTGAATATATATGCTCAGGGTAGCCAACCCTTTGTATTATTATTATAGTGTATAGATATTTTATATGAGCAGGTTTGCCAACATTTTCTGTGGCGGAGGGAGGGAAATTCAAACGTGTGATACATTATTAGCAACACGTTATAATGTATATGACGACGAAATCAACCTTCAATGACGAAAAATTCAAACATTGATACATTAAGCGGTCTCCCTAAATCATATGTTATGTTCAAACCGTTTCTCCCCTCTCTCTCTCTCTCTCTCTCTCGCTCTCTCTCTCTCTCTCTCTCACATTTGAATGTAAGTAAAACTATCTCTCTCTCTCTCTCGTTGTCAAACGTTATGTTCAAACCGTTTCTCCTCTCTCTCTCTCTCTCTCTCGTTAGTGGTCAATACCGCGCATGTATATGATTTTAGAAATTTTATATATTCGACAAATATTAACTATGTACGTTGCCACAGAGTATTGAACTACTTACAAGCGTCCTCACTCGTTGTCAAAACGTCGACTTCATTTTTCAATGTATTAAATAATTAATTAATAGTTTTATAATGCAGGATGTATCAGTCAGTGTGATTGATCCTTGTTAGGGGGGGGGTCTGTATATGATTTAGAAATATATATATTTGACAAATATTAACTGTGTGTGCGTGTGTGTTGTTGTCAATGAGTATCGAACTACTTACATGTGTCCTCTCTCTCTCTCTGCGTCCATTGTACAGGTTTAATGTAATTGTATGTATATCGTTACAAATGACGAGTAGAAATCCAATCCTTGAAGTGTTTAATAAGTAAATTGTATGTATATATCACTGAATAATATAATCGTTCTAGTGTTAACGTTTGCTGCAACAGTTCCTCCACAGGTAACGAAGTTTACAAAATAATTACACACATAGGTTCAGAGGTGTATAGTGAAATAAATTAAAATTATACACGCATGTCGTTACAGATGAAACAGTAGAAATTAATTTCTTCATGTCGTTGAGAGCTTCACAATAATGCTGGTCTATTGTGTACATGTGTTTAGTAAGTAAATTGTATGTATATATTGCTACAGACAGCGGTGGTTGAAATTCATACAAATCTTCTGATGTAACGGTTCCCACAAGTAATACAGTTCACAAAAAAATAAAATTAAATGTACACATGTTCAGAGGTGTATAGTGAAATAAATTAAAATAAAGCCATAATTTGTTTAAATGATTAAATATATTAACAATATTTTAAAATTCACAATATAAAATTGATTTTTTTTTGAAAAGTTTATAAATTCACAATTCATAAATAAATACATTATAAAATTGATATTTTTTCGAAAAGTTTATATATAATTGTGTCATACTTGTAGGAGAAGCAACCTGCACAGATCCTGTAACATACCAATACAACAGCATAAAAATCATGTTAAATATCAAATTATCACACACACGCAACGCGCGCACACATTGGGTTGAAAGCAAATCCAATTACGTTTGTTACACGTTGTGTCGCACTGACCCGATATTTATAGATGACCTCCATACAAAAACAGATAACAGATTTAAATAATAATAATTTCATGCTTGCAATATACAACCTATGTACACAAACTTATAAAGCATCAAACTATATATCCTTCGTTGGGTTGTAATTATTACTAAACAGTAATACATGCTTAGAATGAAAATATTTGCTATGGTCATTGTAAGACGTTACAAATGACGAGTAGAAATCCAATCCTTGAAGTGTTTAATAAGTAAATTGCATGTATATATCACTGAATAATAATATAATCGTTCTAGTGTTAACGTTTGCTGCAGCAGTTCCTCCACAGGTAACGCAGTTTACAAAATAATTACACACAGGTTCAGAGGGGTATAGTGAAATAAATTAAAATTATACACGCATGTCGTTACAGATGAAAAATAGAAATTAATTTCCTCATAAGTTAATGTCCTTTCAAATATTATTCATCAAAACTTTGTAAATTAGATTCTGCGCTACATTCAAACACACACAGTGATAAAAATTGTTTATTAAAAGTAGTAATGTAGGTTGTTACCTTAACAAGGTACTATCTCCACCTGTGTTGTTTGGTTCCTCATTCCTCGAAACACGAGATGTAGGTCTTTAGGGTTTATATGACGGAGCTCTTCATCTGTAAAGACATTGGCATATCTCTTAGGTAGATATACACGATAGCGGTACTCGCCATCTTCCAGCGTTACAAGCATAGACTTCCCATATCGCGTGTCCACATTCACCATGTTAACGATTGGATACTGCTTGTTCACTGTTAATTCTGCACAGCGTTTGTACTCAGTAGCAGAAACTGCATTGAATTTTGTGATAAACGACATTATTAGAAATGAAGACGTCTGTATCAAACGAGGTGGAACCAAACAATGACAGAATATTCGCTACAAAGAAGACTAGTAGAATGTAATGGTGGTGGTGGTGGTGGCCATCAGGAAAGTTCGCTTTTTCATCGCCTGAAGCTTTGCATGTACATACATGCAGAATTAGCGCTGTTACAAAATATATATATTAGGAAAGCCCACAGACTACTTTCATACAGAAATAGTTATCGCCTGCAGCCATGTACAAGTTTCCTAAACGAAATTAGCAATGCTAGTAAATTTTGTTTTTACTATGAGACACTCACATTAAAAATGTTCGTATAACAGAAAAATCATTAATTATCCACTCTCTAAGTGCGTACACCTTATGGTTTGTACATCGTGTAGAAGAAGAATTGCAATGTGTAAGACATAACGTACCGGGAAATAGATATGGTATGTTTTTAGGGCAGCCAATGTCATCAAGATTTATTGATGATGGATTATTTTCGATTCTAAAAAACGTTTTTTCTCAAGACCCTTCACAAACACATATTTATATATGTTCGTATACGTTGTTAACACTGAAACAAGATTGTCGTACGGTGTCTCTCCTTCACTCCATCTGAGACCATGATAATTTGTTGTTAACCAGCACAGCAACGTTTTCCATTATACTATAAAAAACAGAAACCACACATTACAAACTAATATGTATAAACACAAATATCGTTACGATAATAATAATAATAATAATACGCAAACTACGTTTACTGCCGTCCGAACTGAAGCGTGGAGAGGCAATAACTAACGGTAGAAACCAAAAGTGTCTGTGGATATCACAGTGGGAATTTTTTTTGTTTTGTTTTTAACAGGTGGTGTAACGTGGAATTTTAGCAGGTGGGGGAGCGGAGTCGTCGTCGTAATCGGCAATTAATTTGTCACGTATCCGATAATGGCCGTACGCAAGTGTATCACGGCCATTGTCTAGTATATAGCGCTTATCATCATACGGTGACAACGCTTGCTTATTTACGCGCATCGTGTACAGCGTATGATGATCGCTACGTAAACAAAGCGCACTGACAGAAAACTGACAATGATCAGTGAGACACTTGCGATACATATCGTGTCGCAGACTCCTCTTAATAGCAACTCGAGGTACACCTTTACACACACGTTTTTGACACTCATTGCTAGGATCTTCGTGGGCCACAAGGAACGAATAACATTACGCTCTGAGACCTACGAATTCTCTAATAGGACGCCCACACGTTTCATCCTTGAACAACCCGACAACCTTTTTGTTCTTAAGGCTATAACAAGGATGAGACGTAGGGTAATCCGATGTGTCAAAAACGTGCAGGTCCTTCTTCATGTCTGCATACAAGTCGGATGTTTGAATACTATACATCAGACTGTCTGTATCTGCCATTAACAATCTAACGTTACGGCCGTACTTGGCGACAGCATAACGATAATGAAAGTCGTACATTATTGTTTTGCTAACGTCAAGCACCGTGAAGCCGACATACACGGGACGGGAAAGAACGATGGATTTTTTACGGAGTGAGAGCCCCACCAGATCGTTCGTATAACGAATCATACGTTTTAGCCTAGGTGTGGAAACTAGTTTTTGAAGCCGTCGTTCATCTGAGACTAGTTCAAAGTCTATGTGTTTCCGTACGTTCTCCAGCGACTTGCCGTATACGGCGTTGTTCATCAGTTTGAAAAGGTCTTTTTCAAAGCTGTTGACGGCTGCTTGCCTCTTGCGGGTGTTGAAATCGATAAACGGTTTCAACCAAGCGCTTTGCTTAAAACACAACACCCTATGAGTCGCTTTCAGCTCTAAACCAAGACTTAAATACAATTTCAAATTTCGATAATGGAGAACGTAATTTTGTTTGTCCTCCAAAGTCGTTAACAACTTCTCTACGGATGACCCTGATTCGTTATACGATGATCTGTATATACTCTCGTGTAAACGTTTGGAAAAGGGAGAAAGGATATCGGGTGTTACGCGCGGGCGCACAGGTGCAAGCGGGTAGTCGGAATGCAGGTCGTGTAGTGTATTAGGATAGTGTAGGTCGACTTCGAGGATGTACCCGATGTCGGAATCATCACTCACATTACGTACGTCCAAGGACTCGATTTCGTTACGATCGAGCCATCGGAAGTCTGCGTAAGGGAGTGGTTACGACATGGCTGCACCGTATAGATTGTTACAGTCCGTATACAGAATGAAGGAGGTCGGTTTCGAAACATCGTACTGATCTGGGATCAAAGGGTTGTTAGCGACAGCATGACGGTTGGATATCATCGCGCAGCCTCCGCGGACCCCAGACTCTACAAACAGATGTTGATTTATCTCTGTCAACAGCTCTAATTCGACCCCTGTAATTTTTAGCATCGCGTTCCAAGCGAGTCCGGGAAGCGAGTAAAAATGACATGGGTCCAAGCAGTAACCGCGTAAGGCCATGTCTCGAAAACTTTCAAAGACATCGGCCAGCAGCATTACGTCTGTCAACAAATACAAATCATGGTAATCTCCAAACGTACGCAGATTGAATGCACTCCACACGTTTTGCGCGTGCTCGTAATCTGCGTCCGAAATAGACGATTCCATCAACCGGTTATCAAAGTGTTCACGAGCGGGTAGACTTGTTTCGTTGAACCGATCAATACTGTCAACGTACTCGTAAGGGTATACCCCCTTGCGTACGAGCAGATCGGTCTGTTCATCGAAACCCCGTCTAAGCATTTCCTCTCTAAGCAAAGGAAATTGGCTCCCGGACGTGGACAGATTGGTAACGAGTGTGTCCAGAGAGCGATTAAGAAATTGAAAGGAGTCTACGAACCGCAAGGGACCCAGGGAGAACGACACGTAACGCTCGCTGGATGTTGCGATGCAGGATACGCGTTGGTCGTTGTATTTCCCCAAACCCAGCATTAAATGGTGACAGTCGTAGCCACGAAGGTTATGAAAGAAGACGGGGATATGACGAGGCATCTTATAATTCAGATTGCAGCTATTGTGGGCTGCTCCCAAGAATTTCCCCGTAAGATGACAATGATTGCGTACCTTGTCATCGTCTGTCAAAGGGCGCTCACACAAATGACAAACGGTGGCGTTAGTGAACGCAACATTGTCATCATCGGACATAATAAGTGTACGTTATGTCGTACTACCTTCATCATATCCTCGACGTCTTTCATCAACCACGAGAAGAAACTGTCTACGACGTTTTCACCCCGATAAACTTTAGCCTCTCTCCAGAGGCTGTGCGTGTGATCGACGATAGCATAGGAGAAACCTGACGGAATATGCATCGCTTTGTATGATGTAGACGATACAGGAGGAGAAGTTATTTTCTGACGGGCACCGCTGCTATCAACTGAGTAGAATTCACCTAACTCTTTCACTGTCGTCGGGACGTTATTACCAGGTGAACACGATTGAAGCGGAGTGATGAGGGACTCGAAGTCGGCGTAGACGGTGAAGGGTACTTTAAGACAGTGTGTGTAATTTTTAAAGGACATAAACTTTTCCTCCTCCGTGGGCATTTTGGTTTTCTGCTCGCCGTAAGGTGTGCAGTAGGGGAGATGATCGGACAGACCATGTTCTGTGGTGAAACGATGCAGGCAGTAGTCGCAGTAAAATGATTTATTGCTGTGTTTTGTTAGTGTTGCGGTTTGGAAGCTCTTGAAGAATCGCGAGTTATTCCAAAGACGCTAAGCAGGAAAGGCTGGATTGTATTAGAAAGAAGTGGACTGTATTGCGAATATTGGACATGCGTTTATTGACAATTTTAATTATTAGTTATGATCGGCACGTGCGGATGCATTTGGGGCAATAACGCCCGAAAATTAATTTTGAATGAAATCGTGGTCCATTGTAGCTGGACGCAGGTAAATTGAATTAAATGGAATCTTATGAATGCATATTAAAAAATGTCCAGAA
This sequence comes from Magicicada septendecula, assembly GCA_034769895.1. Classification (NCBI taxonomy): domain Eukaryota; kingdom Metazoa; phylum Arthropoda; class Insecta; order Hemiptera; family Cicadidae; genus Magicicada; species Magicicada septendecula. The sequence goes on from CM068370.1 coordinate 138,322,686, forward strand.
GCCGCGGCTGGAAGAGAAGTGTTTTACGAGAGATGCGCTCGGAGCCTTGTTAGAAACTAAACTAAACTTGCCTGTAGCCGGCGGTGAGGACCGGCTGCAGCGTTTGATAAGCGCGTGACGTCATCCGCGCGTGCCGCATTGCGGCGGTACACCGCGTACAGCTGATAAACAAGTACAAAGTTTAAACATACTGCCCGCCATAATCGGGACGATTTTGTACATTAAAGGTTAAATTGAATAATACAATAATTAGACCTACATGGCGAAAGCGATACAATAGTTGGCGTATTGGCCACAGTGCAATGACATAATAAACATAATAGGAATTCAATTAACAATCACAAGGCATACAATAAATTGACCCTTATGCCAATAGCAAGGGCATACTGACATTAAAATTACTCAAAACATAATAGTAACACAATACACACAATAATGCAATGATTAAGTAGATATTGATCTTTCCCAAATAATACCCCTTGATATTTGCCAAGCATTACAATAACAAGTGATAACACCATAAAAAATACAATAATTTCCCCATGATAATGACACAACAATCCCAATAAATTTCATAATATGTGACCCTTAGAAAATACAATACATATGTAGAACAATTGACACTATAAGTAACACTTGTAGTTCTCAGAATTTGAATTATATAAACATATTGACAATGCACAACATCCATAAATAATTGATAGTACATATGAAACACAGTCACTGTTGCAGCAATAGCTAGCGGCACGTAAACAATATTACAATGCTTATGATACTTACAATGTTTATGATACAATTGACTTGTATGCTCGCCCGGGGAATGTCCTGGGCGTGGTCCATGAAATGTGACACGCACACACTCACACACACACACACCTCATATGGCACGCATACGATTAGCTTGTTGCCACCGGAAGGGGGCATAATTTGTGGATGGGTCGGCGTAAGATACCTAGCGCGGTGCGAACTTCTGCGACGCGTACTAAGGAATCTTGACCCGGAAAAACATTAGTAATTACCCCACGCTTCCATTCTAGAGGGGGGGAATTGTCATCCAAAATGAGGACAAGCTGTCCGACATTCAAATTCCTTAACGGGGTGCGCCTTTATTGCGCTGCTGCAGCTGGTGCAGATAATCCCTAGACCACCGTTTCCAGATGGTCTGCGTAAATTTTTGGAGCAGAAGCCATCTGCCCAAATGACTATTATTGCTTTGGGTATAGTCGGGTTCCGGAAGTGGCGTCAGTGGAGCACCGACCAAAAAATGAGCAGGTGTTAAGGGTTCAGGGTCTCTAGCATCGTCGGACACCGCGCATAACGGGCGTGAATTAAGGCAAGCCTCAATTTGAGAAAGAAGAGTAGAATATTCCTCAAAATTCAAGATCGTACCGCCTATTACGCGACGTAAATGAAATTTAACACTCCTTACACCACTTTCCCACAAACCACCGAAATGAGGGGCTGAAGGGGGGATAAAGGACCATTTGATACCGTGGTAAACCACGGTACGAGGGAGACAACCGCGCGATAAAACGTCGGCAGGGTTGTCATTTGATACTACATGACGCAAAGTACCCCTGCTGCTAACAAGACGCTGTATTTCCGCGACACGGTTGGCCACAAATACCTTCCAACGGGAAGATTGCTGATGTATCCAGTACAACGCTATCATCGAGTCCGAATAAAGATATAGTCCGTCAAAATTGTAATTGATGGCGTTTAAAACCTTGGACGTTAATTGCGTCAGCAGTAAACAAGCACAAAGCTCAAGACGTGGTAGCGTTATCTGTTTCAGCGGAGCGACCCTAGATTTAGCACACAACAAGTTTGATGATATGGCGCCGTTCGAATAGACCCCCCGCACATAAATGCAACACGCGTAACCTTTAGCCGAAGCGTCGGCGAATCCGTGCAGCTGTAATGAACTTATTGGGTAATTGTTCGAACTTTAACCGACCTCGTAATCTCAAAATGAGTGTCGGAGACTAATTGAGCGTATAATTCCAACCATTGATTGGCTAATGACCCAGATAGGGGTGCGTCCCAATCTGTGCCCGCCAACCACAACTGTTGCACGAAATGCTTGCAGTAAAATGTGATGGGAGCGATCAAACCTAATGGATCATAGATCCCGGCGATGATCGACAACACGCTTCTCTTGTTGAACACGGTTAAATTATTATCACTCCTAACGGTGTATAAAAAGTTATCCCTTTCAACGTTCCATTGGATTCCCAATGTACGCACGTTTTGACCTTTGCTGAAGTCACGGGTTACTTGGGCGCGAGGGATCATAATCTTATGGTGGTTAGAGAACCACTTATGCAACGTAAAACCATACCTACTCAACAACTTCACGATCTCGCATTTCATTTCAGCTAAGCCGTTCGGATCATCCCAACCCGTTATGAGATCGTCTACGTAAAAGTCATTTGCTATGGCCTTAGCAGTTGTAGGGTAGTCGGGTTCATTTTCGTAGGCTATCTGAGCCAGACAACGTGTAGCAAGGAAGGAGGAACTAGCAGTGCCGTATGTAACCGTCCTTAAAGCGTAATGTCGCAATTCCTTGTGCGGCGCATCACGCCAAACGATGCGTTGCAGGTTTGAATCCTTGGGATTAACAATGATCTGGCGATACATCTTTTCTATGTCCGCAATAAGTACGTATCGGTGGGTACGGAACCGAACCATTATCGAAAACAGATCCTGCTGGATCGTAGGACCGACCATTAAAGTATCGTTAAGGGACAAATTATTTGTGGTTTTAGCGGAGGCGTCAAATACCACGCGCAATTTAGTGGTTAAGCTAGAGTCCTTGAAGACTGCGTGATGGGGCAGATAAAAGATCTCTGACCTGTCAAGCGACAGATCGTATTCATTAAGCGGCGACATGTGGCTAAGTTTCAAGTAGTCACTCATGAACTCGCTATAATCCCTATAAAGGATAGGGTTCTGCTTGAACTTGAACTCTAACGATTGGAATCTGCGGATGGCTCCGCGGAGAGAATCTCCCAAATGAAATTTATCAGATCTGCGGGGCAGGGATACCACGAATCTCCCATCGCGGTTACGGCTAGTGGTTTCCACGAAATGTTTTTCACACGGCGAGTCCTCAGATCGGGCTTCGCGACTAGAGATCTCCTCCAACTTCCAAAATTCTTTTAGTTGCGAGGAAATCTGATTATCATCCTTACAGACCATAAAGGAAGAAACTGTTTTAGTTATATCGACGTTGAAGGGTAAGTCACCGGCCAAAATAAATCCTAATTTGGTTTCCTGAATTATAGGAAAGTGTGGTCCGCGCGTAAATTTCATAGGTTCAATTAGTTGGAGAAAATATTGAGCGCCGATTAATATATCGACTTGCGCCGAGCAATGTAGGTGAGGATCCGCCAAGAATATGCGCTTGGGTAAATTCAAAGAGGCAAGATTGAACGACTCCGCCGGTAAATTATTAGTTATACTGGGTAATACGGCACAATGTACGTTTAACGTGAAGGGTTTATAGCGTGAATGTAGCCTTACATTAGTACTGAAGTCAGCCTGGGAAAGCGAGTTGTTTATACCCGTGATGGGCAGTTGCGATTTAACCAATTGGAGGCCCATTCTGCGGGCGAAATCCATTGTGCAAAAGTTCGCTTGAGAACCGGAATCCAGTAATATCCTAACGGGAAATTTTTTGCCGACCTTATTGGAGGTCATACAGACGGCGGTAGATAACAATACCGATTTATTGGTCTGTGATTTCAGTGAACATTGGTTGTTAACAGAAGTTACGTCCCTGTTGGGGACATGAATCGTGGTGTGGTGACGCCTAGAACATTTTTTGCATGAGAATTTTGAGGGACATTTTGAGCTTTCGTGTCCCGAACGGAGGCAGTTTAGGCAAAGTTTGTTTTTTATTAACACGTCTTTTCTGTCAGGGATAGACAGCGATGTAAATTGTAGGCAGTCGCTAAGTCTATGTCCACCGTTACACAGCCTGCATAAATTGTTTCTAATATGTGAGTGGAATGCGCCCTTTGGAGTGCTTATCTGTTTAACTGTCTTGCGATAAGGAGACTTATCGCTTTTGTTCAACCTGCTCGTTGGGGTAGTCGCGTTATCGAGATTTTGCAGTAATTTTCTTCGTGAATTTAGAAAATTTATAAAATTATTAAAATCAGGGAACTTATGCTCCGACAAACTCTCTTTCCACAAACGGAAAGTGTAATTATCAAGTTTTTTGGCTAAATAATTTACGACAATAATTTCGAACGTGTTGACTGGCAGTTTGAGATTATTTAAAGCGTTTATATTGGCAGAGATTTGATCAATAAATTGCGATATGCTAACTTGGGATTCTTGTTGAACTAATGGTACGTCCAGGACATTCCATACGTGATGGGCGGAAACAATTAGCTTACTGTCATATCTATTCCTCAACAGATCGATAGCCACCGCGTAATTCTCATGAGTGATTGGCAACGATTTTATTACGTTAAGCGCCTCGGCATGTAATGACGAGTGCAAATAGTGAAGTTTCTGTATATCCGTCAGATCTGTTCTGACGTGAATTAATTCAAGAAAAAATATGGTAATAATGTTGCCACTCAACAATACTACCCGCAAACCGTGGTAATTTTATTGGTTCCAATTGAATGGGGGGTGTTTTAGACTGTTTACTTTCAGCATTAATTACTGGTTTTTGGTTCATATGCTCAGCTTGCTCCAGCAGGTGTTGCAATTTACATTCTATATTACAAAGATCGTCCTCCGTTTGTACTCTATCACTCGTTAAAGCAACGTCCGCTTCCTCAGCTTCGATTTGAGACTGAATCTCATCATATTTGGTGGATAATTCCATCAAATGACGCAGTTTTATTTTCAGCGCATGAGGATCGCTGGTTAACAAATCGAAGTTATCCGCGAAAGTATTTACTCGGGATATTGAGGCTTTAATTGTGCCTCGTTTTTTTATTAGAGCCCTTACATCGGCCATTATTACAATTTAAGAGAAAAAAGGAAAAATATTTAGAAAGAAATTGAGCATAGAGCATGTGAACCACAAACTTAATTTTGAATGAATTTGAATACGTTTCGGTAGCTAGCGATCGTTGTTTAGAACATAAACTTACTCTCTCTAACTAATCAAGCTTTGTTGGCAATTAAATTATTAAAATTATGAATCTAAATGGTAACAAAGTATATCTTTATCTTTAAAGTTTTAACTGACAATGAGCTGCCAACCATTTATTAATTTGTATTGTGTAATGACGGTGTTTGTTTATACAAATGTGTTAAGAAATAACCACTAAAGTGAAATATTATTAAACATCAAATATAAGTAAAAGTTTATAGTCACGTGGCCGTCGATCCATTCGTGATTCGACCCCGTTGTTCGATCCTGTATGGAGCTGTTACACCTCCTGTCTCTGCTGGTCAGATGACGCCTCATGTTGTACCCTCCATGAATTAAAGCTGTGGAATCTTTTTTGATGACCTCGCAAATGCTGTCCTGCCTTGTCCCGTCGTCTCTGGTCTACTGCTTGGCCGAATCTTGTCGAGATGACTGCGACGTGATTCACAACAATGGTGTCGCTCAGGACGAGAATGATGCCCGTAGGGCGTGATTAAATTCAGATCGGTTGGTCCAGAAATGATGCGTATAAAGAAATGCTGTCGCTTGTGGACCCAAACATGAGCAATCCGTCCCGTGGTGACCAAAAACGTTTTCGTTTTTGAGCCAAAAATATGAAATCCTGCCCGGTGGGACCAAAAATGATGTCGTTTTTGGGCCCAAAAATATGAAATCCTGCCCGTGAGGACCAAAAATGTTGCGGTTTGGAAGCTCTTGAAGAATCGCGAGTTATTCCAAAGACGCTAAGCAGGAAAGGCTGGATTGTATTAGAAAGAAGTGGACTGTATTGCGAATATTGGACATGCGTTTATTGACAATTTTAATTATTAGTTATGATCGGCACGTGCGGATGCATTTGGGGCAATAACGCCCGAAAATTAATTTTGAATGAAATCGTGGTCCATTGTAGCTGGACGCAGGTAAATTGAATTAAATGGAATCTTATGAATGCATATTAAAAAATGTCCAGAAGCCGCGGCTGGAAGAGAAGTGTTTTACGAGAGATGCGCTCGGAGCCTTGTTAGAAACTAAACTAAACTTGCCTGTAGCCGGCGGTGAGGACCGGCTGCAGCGTTTGATAAGCGTGTGACGTCATCCGCGCGTGCCGCATTGCGGCGGTACACCGCGTACAGCTGATAAACAAGTACAAAGTTTAAACAGTTAGGGAAAATAACAATCTACTCATGTTACTGAAAAGACAGTAATGTTTTCGGCTATTTGTATCGGACAGAAGCAAAAGATTAATGTGATGCGACCTGTCCTTATTCGAGGTAATTCTCAGAGGGTAAACCTCATTTTTTGATTCGTTTCTGATATTGTCTTCTATATCATAGCCGAAAACGTTTATAGAAATGTTAGGATTCTGTGCTTCAAATTTGGAAATGGACTTTAACGAAACAGGGTACTCGATACCGGTCATATTTAAGGTGTTTTTGAAGGGGGCGTATTTTGAAGCACGTTCTTTATTACGTTCTTGAGGGTGTATGTGGGCTAGAACAGACCATAGAAAACACATTTCATCTTGGGGGTTCTTGATGTTGACTACTGCCTTGGTGAGTGAGAGTTTTCGCGGGGTTGGAAGGTAGGAGGACGCTGCTAGAGGCTGGTACCGTCCAACAACCAGTTCCAGCTTCAGTACAGTGTCCACCGACCATCCGCTCCCGTCACGGGTAAAATTGGATATGCTATTGAAGATTTTATCGTAGGATTCATCGAGTAGACAATTCAACTCGTCGCTGTCGTCCGTGAGCAACGTGCGACAACGTCCGTGGAAGACGGCGTCTTTCGTTACCTCTTTCTCTTCACCACTGTCACCATCTACCACGGTTTTAGTAAAACGTATCCTGCACGCAATATGCCACTTGATATTGCGTAAACGTGCCTGCTCTGCCTGAATATCCTCATGCAATAAAGGACGTGCCTCAGTCATTACGGATACTATGTCATGATCCGACGTGTCGACGTTCACTGGAAGGTAGTCGAAGGTTGTGATATATCCTCGGACACTACTGCTCCTCTCGATATAAAATCGAGTCACAACTGAAACAATAGAAACATGAGTATTATTAACCAATAGGAATGATAAATAACGTGTACACAAATTCATGTTTGTAGTAAATAAATAAATACATAACACTCGTCGGGGGGTAATATGTCAGTTTATTACAAGCCGTGAAGATGTCGGCTACTCCTGATTTTAGTATTGAAAGTGAAAGAATAAAATCGTTCAAGTATTGGGAAGTGACGTTTATCAGCCCCGACGAGTTAGCGTTTGCAGGGTTCTACTTCTACCCTAGAAATTTCTATGTTTGCGGGCATAGTATGTCATTCGTAGACGATAGAGTTAAATGCTTTTGTTGTGGAATTGAATTAGTTGATTGGAAAGAAGGTGAGAAACCTATGAAGGAACATGAAAAATTTTCATCTACATGTCAATTTCTAAACGATGTTAAGAGAGAGAGAGACTTTTCGTACACACCAATAGACATAGTATGACTCAAACGTTAATTCGCATCAGCAAGTTTGCTTGCTACATAATTACAAAAATAATTTCTTAACTGTGACAATTGGTGGTATTGAACTTTACCTTGTTCAGTCTGCTCCTGCCAACGTTCCTGCTGAAGGTTGGCCATGATCTTCAAGAGAGAGAGAGAATGAATACTGAAAAACAAAAGGAACTGTTATAACGCTGGTATTATGTTAGTGTATCTTAAACGCTTTATATCAATTTGTAACATACAATTTGTAGCGCAGCAACATGAACGAGTGGTAAGTAAGACGCTGTTGCAAAGTTCACCGGTTATATATAGTGTGAGTGTCGATGTGTGTGCAACTGTACTAAAAAAAGCTGTTATGCGCATGCGCAAATAATTCAAATGCACTTACGTAGATGACTGAAAAAGAGGTGATTTACATAATAAATGTACGCTTAGACCAACTGTTTGTTAGATCGAGAAAATTAAGTTTATTTTCGCGCGCGCGCGCACACACACACACACACACGCAACGCGCGCGCACATTGGGTTGAAAGCAAATCCAATTACGTTTGTTACACGTTGTGTCGCACTGACCTGATATTTATAGATGACCTCCATACAAAAACAGATAACAGATTTAAATAATAATAATTTCATGCTTGCAATATACAACCTATGTACACAAACTTATAAAGCATCAAACTATATATCCTTCGTTGGGTTGTAATTATTACTAAACAGTAATACATGCTTAGAATGAAAATATTTGCTATGATTTTAGTAACATACAACACTGCAACAGCGTCTTACTTACCACTCGAATCTATATAACGTTCTGTTTCTGTTTCAGATAATAATAATAATAGTTTGAATATAAAAAGACTGTGTATGAATACAAAGAAATATCAAACACAACAGATCAATTATTTGAGTGAACGTGATTGTGTACGTGAGCGCGCACGTGTGTGTGTGTGTGTGTGTGTGTGTGTGTGCATGCGCGTGCGCGTGTGTATCATTGTATATGTGAATTAGTTGAAGCAATACGAGGTAGAGGGAGAATGGTGGGTGATTGTTGAAATAGGCCTATACATAATTTTAAAATATTCTAATTTAAAATACTGTATAATTGTCTACGATTGACAAATAAGAAAAAGACGCGTACACGTTTGAAAGTTGATTTAAGACATATACCCGAGGGGGTCATTGTCTGTGTTGGAATGTTTTTATTTTCATACATTAGTCAAATTAGGAAAACAAACGAACCGGTAAACATTATGAATTTCCATATGATTACAACAACAGCTTAACTCAAGAACGCACGCTTAAAATTCAGCTATACTTAAAATATATCTTCAATTAGAAGTGTAATATAAAAAGTACAGTAAGAATATATTTCAGAAATTGTAATTTGATCACACACACACACACACGCACATACACTTATTTGAATTACTCATGTATTAAATCAATAAATAATGCACTTGATAATGTTTTTAATGTGAATAATTTTTTTTACGTTTAAATAAAATCTGTACATACAATAAAATTAGTTGAACACTTACCAAACTAGCGTACGTTGACTACACACACACTTAAAAAATGACGAACGTTGTGTATATTGAAGCTCACACGCTAAATTCAGCTATACCTAAAATATATATCATCAATTAGAAGTGTAATATAAAAGTACGTTAAGAATATATTTCAGAAAATTGTAACAGACATAATAATTTGATCATACACACACGCACACACATGTATTAAATTCAAATATATATCTTCAATTAGAAGTGTAATATAAAAGTACGTTAAGAATATATTTCAGAAAATTGTAACAGACATAATAATTTGATCATACACGCACACACGCATACACACATGTATTAAATTCAATAAATAACGCGCTTGATAATGTTTTAATGCAAATAATTTGTACGTTTAAATAAAATCTGTACATACAATAAATTATGTTCACTTACCAAACTAGCGTACGTTGACTACACACACACTTAAAAAAAATGACGAACGTTGTGTATATTGAAGCTCACACGCTAAAATTCAGCTATACCTAAAATATATATATCTTCAATTAGAAGTGTAATATAAAAGTACGTTAAGAATATATTTCAGAAAATTGTAACAGACATAATAATTTGATCATACACACACACACACACACACACACATATGTATTAAATTCAAATATATATCTTCAATTAGAAGTGTAATATAAAAGTACGGTAAGAATATATTTCAGAAAATTTTAACAGACATAATAATTTGATCATACACACACACGCAGACACACATGTATTAAATTCAATAAATAATGCGCTTGATAATGTTTTAATGCAAATAATTTTTACGTTTAAATAAAATCTGTACATACAATAAATTATGTTCACTTACTAAACTAGCGTACGTTGACTACACACACACTTAAAAAAAATGACGAACGTTGTGTATATTGAAGCTCACACACTAAAATTCAGCTATACCTAAAATATATATACCTTCAATTAGAAGTGTAATATAAAAGTACGTTAAGAATATATTTCAGAAAATTGTAACAGACATAATAATTTGATGATACACACACACACACACACACACACACACACACACACAAACACACACACACACACACAAACACACACACACACACACACACATGTATTAAATTCAAATATATATCTTCAATTAGAAGTGTAATATAAAAGTACAGTAAGAATATATTTCAGAAAATTGTAACAGACATAATAATTTGATCATACACACACACGCATACACACACACATGTATTAAATTCAAATATATATCTTCAATTAGAAGTGTAATATAAAAAAATACGGTAAGAATATATTTCAGAAAATTGTAACAGACATAATAATTTGATCATACACACACACGCATGCACACACATGTATTAAATTCAATAAATAATGCGCTTGATAATGTTTTAATGCAAATAATTTTTACGTTTAAACAAAACCTGTACATACAATAAATTATGTTCACTTACCAAACTAGCATCTGTTGTCTACACACCCTTAATGATGGAAGTTGCGTATACTGAGACGTACAATAATACAAACAGTCTTTCAACTATTAAAAATGCGGTGATAGATTTATCAGCACACGCAGGCAGTCAATGAGACATTATCGTTGATTTTCTTTGCGTATATATTGTACTCTGGTAGTGGGGAAAGCAAGTGTCTGTTTTTGGAGTAAATACTTTCTAATCCATAATTACTGGCGGCGCTGCTAATGATTGTCATGTGTCAAATTAGAAAGTGAAAGTAGGATGCACCGATTTAGACTCCTGTTTAAGTTAGCAAATACACAATGGTTTATTTTTTAATTTATTTCGTTATAAACCTCTGAACATACATGCAATTATTTGTATAGTAATCAGAAATGTGTGAGAGAGAGAGAGACAATTTAATAGTTTGAATTTCCTACCACAACGGTAAACTATATTTTTTAAGTCGCGGGTTGTTTCTTGCAATCATGAAAATTATTAAAATCTTACAATGACGAAATATTATTATTTCATTGTTTACGATATATATTTAATTAATGCAAAAATGAATTTTAAAAATTACAATGGTCTGTAAACCATATTTCAGTTTGTGTACAGTAATCGCTTTGAATAAGGAACCCCCTCGGGTGTATGTCTTACATCAACTTTCAAACGTGTACGCGAGCTACCCTACCGTCGTATGATATATATATTGTAACATGACATTTGGAACAACATAATATCTTACCTGATTTAATGAAGACTTTGATTAAGAAGCTAACAAGAAGAACAATATCTTCAAGATGATAGTGAAGAGGAACGACTAACAATTTTAGACTGACTAGTAAGACAACTGACCGTACCCAAATTAATGATTTAGGCTAAGTGATGCAGATATCTTCAAACCCCAACTATGACATGAATTTTCAGTATTGACCAAACAAAGAATTGTAAAGACAAACAGCTTATGAACCAGGACTATAAAGAACAAATGGTTTCAGTTGATGTATCATTAAATCCAGACAATCAAAATACAAAGTGAGGGATAATAGACCCAAACATATAATATTATGTAAGAAAAATATTAGTAAATAATTAAGTCAATTGATGTAACAAAAATATAAATATACTTGGTTATAGATACAAGAACCATACAAATAATTGTCACATATAGAGTTCATAGGGTTGTCCAGTAAACAACAAATTATAACATGGTCACAATAACATTTATAACAAGAATAAAACACAGATAAACAGTAAATGTAACAAGGTTATTAGAACTGTGTGTGAGGTAGAGCAACAGTGTTCACTTTATTGTAATTTTGTAAGTCAAACATCAGCAAGTATACGGATGTTTAAACCCATATAAAGAGTAAATATGACATAGACAGTGTCAGAATAATGAGTAAATTAGCTGACAAGGGACTAACCAATTAGTATAGAATTTGTTTTGTACAATGTGCATGTTTTATGTTTTAGGCACAGTGTTATCATAGTATTTGTGTTGTGTTTTTTGTATGTATCAGGGGATACAGTTAGTTTAAAGGAATGTCAATTTAATGATATTAATTCCATTTTTTTTATGTTGTGTTAACAAATATAACAATAGAGCTGATATTAAACCATGGTAAATTAATTAACCAAGCAGACTGGACTATACAAAGATGTTCTGTTAAGTGTCAAACACCTATACAGTTTGAGTAGAAAACAGCTATTTGTGCAAGGAATTGGTATAATCATAGCCATGTGGACATGAATTTAACTATTAGAATAATATATATTTTGTGTTGTTAAAATAACGTTATATGTTAAACCATTTTGATGAATGTTAGAAGTTAATTTAATTGTTAGAGATGTTAAAACATGATGATGAAAATAATACTATTACATAGGCCAGGTGAAACCAACTTTAGTAAATTTTGAACAATTATATTAGAAATTTTGTAAAGCAAATGTGAAAGGGTAGATGTATTTATAGGTAATAACGTATACAAGGAATATAGAGACAAAATAACACATATCAAGTTATTTAAGAAAATTCCAAATAACAAAATTGTAACATCCATAGTTCTTAAACAAAAATAGGCATGTTTGGTGTCTAAATATAACAAATGTGAAGATCAAAATAATGCTGATAATGGTTTTAAACTCCCATTCAGTATAGAAAAGTTATGTTAAATTAAAGATTTTGAACGAAATTTAGATTCTGAAATAATAAAAGTATATGACAATGTAGATCCGGATTAGCCAACCAGGTTCCAAGTTTACCCTTAGCAACCAGAAATTTCGGATAAATAAAATGAGACTTCTTTGACAACGATCTTAGCAGATAGACGCGTTCTTAAATCGTCTTACATTATATGTTATAAAACGTGAAAAAACAATACAACTAGATAAATACAGTTAGAGGTACACTACATGAACTTTTTGCAACAACAGAAGACTACCCATTAGATGGATGAGAAGAAATAATAACCAGGAAGAAGATTTGAAGTGGACGAGGGACGAGAAGAAGATCTGACGTGTACGTGGGACCTATTTACAACCAAGAAGAGTACAAGAAGAGGATTTGGTGATCTGACATCTCATTATATCTTACTTCAACACACACCTTTGTATACACGTATTTTAAGTAATAATCAATTTATCTACAGACACCATATAACACAAACACTAAAAACAATCACTAATAACACCATATAAGACTAACACCTTTTTAAACACAACGAAAACTATTAATTTACACGATATCTATCAAAGCCTGATTTGAACATAACCTTTTTTTAAACTGGTAACCACTATACGATTTCTGTGTGCACCTATCACTCTAACGTTGTAATATCCCATAATTGTAAACTTGTATTTTGATTAATAGTGTAATATTTTGTTTAATTTATAACCCCCGAACCATATACGCCCTGAGATAATTGATATATTTTATTTAAAAACATTAACAAAAAGCATGGTTTTGGTCTCAAGAAATACTGAACGTTTGGCTACTACTGCTGCCAACTGGTAAAGAGAAGATTTATAATTTGTACTACAATTGCGATTATTCTGTTTAAAATTATTAAACCATTAACCAGTGTTGTTTTCGAATAAAAGATTCCACAAGGATATATGTTTGATAGTAACTGTGTGTCGTTATTATTGCCGTTACATTTAGTAAATAGAATTCACAGGTTGTAGCTGACCCGATAGTTAGCATCGGTGAGTGACGTCACGGAAAAGAAGCAGCGTAGTGGGAGTAAGCGGCAATTTACAAAATTATTCGCCGTTCAACATAATACATTCACAATTACACATCGACGACTCCAGTGCGAGTTTGTCGATACATTATTTATATATATTACAAGTTCACACTTCCTACGGGTGGTGTAATACAAGTGCACACGAATAAATACAAGTAACCTGTCCATAATAACATTGTACGTAACGAAATATTCTCTGGTTACAAATAGACGAACCCGGAGAGAGGCAACGTCACGTTTCCATTAGAATCAATCCTCTCATAGATAAACGTTATATCGTTACAATATATATATATATATATATATACACACAAGAAGACTTGTCACTATTTCTCATTTGTATGATACACTCATCGTGCAATCGACTATTGTGTGTGTATAACAACAACATTTAAGAGGTAAATAAAAAGATTTGCATATGTTAATAAGTAAACATAATTTTATTGAATACTATGTACGTGACCATACGTACTTGTTTTCGTAATGTTTGTTATAATACCTTTCATGTTCTGGATTTATGTATGTGCTGTGTGTGTGTGTGTGTGTGTGTGTGTGTGTTGAAAACCTTATGTGTATATATAGCACATAATGTATATGATAATGAAGCAGGTACTGTTATTATTATTATTATTATAGGAACAAGAAGATGAATTCTTATCAGAACATTGAATGGTTAACTGCATCCAAACATACTGTCAGTAAACGAGAGGGAGGCGAGCAGATGAATATATGTACTTCTCAGAACATTGAATTTAAATCGTTAATTGTACCCAAACACACTGCTAGTACATGCAATGGTGATGAGGTGAAGACTAACTACAAAAACAATTTCAAGAAATTCCGTAAAGTATGTCTTTTCTCTTATTTGTCAATCGTAGACAATTATACAGTATTTTAAATTAGAATATTTTAAAATTATGTATAGACCTATGTCAACAATCGCACCCATTCTTCCTCTACCTCGTATTGCTTCAACTAATTCACATATACAATGATACACACGCGCACGCGCACGCACGCGCTCACATACACAATCACGTTCACTCAAATAATTGATCTGTTGTGTTTGATATTTCTTTGTATTCATACACAGTCTTGATGATAACAATAAATATGTCTTTTCTCTTATTTGTCAATCGTGGACAATTATACAGTATTTTAAATTAGAATATTTGTGTGTGTGTGTGTGTGTGTGTGTGTGTGTGTGTGTGTGTGTGTGTGTGTGTGTGTGTGTGTGTGTGTGTGTGTGAGAGGATTTATTCTCGGTTGTATGGAGCGGTACAGTTATTTTTACACAATTAGAGCACGGTACAAATTGGTTGAAATGACAAACACGTTGAAAGCCTTTTGTATATATAGAGCACATAATGTATATGACCACTTTTACAACTGCTATGCAGAGAGAAAATTTATTAATTCAGCCACAACAGATTTTTTCTCAACGAATATATATATATATATATGTTTCCTTTAATTGAAACAATTACAACAACAAAATGTTTATTAGTGTAAGACAATTAATTATTGTTTGTAGCTATTGAAACACAAACAACTTTTGCTGTTGTTGTTGACGTGATTTTGTTCACCAAAAGTATGACTTTGTACTGTTTTGAGCTCTGGTAAATTTATCTTTAGGAGGACGTTGTTCTCTGGTAATGTTTATTCGATCACATACTTGTTTTCTGCCAACAAATTGGACTCTGATAAACGGATCAATAAGATCTTTCACAAAACTTAATGATTCCAACTAGGTGATTGTAGATTTATTCTGTACTCAGTTTCCAAAATGTATCAATGAAAATACTGGGAGAATAAAATATATCGAATACCAAATCGAAACTGAACGATTGCAGCAGTAATTAGAGGTCAATTCTGTAATTTACAATGTAAAAATTTTAGAAATGCAATTTCTCATAACAAAATACTGCATTCCATTTCATTTTATATTCAAACTATTATTATCTGAAACAGAACGTTATACAGATTGTAACGCTCAAATTTGAATGTTACATTTGAATAAAAGAATGAAAAGAATTGTAAAGTATGTCTTTTCTCTTATTTGGCAATCGTAAGCAATTATACAGTATTTTAAATTAATAAAACAGTGATATTTTGTACTATTAATACTGATTGCATGTTTTCTTTAATGCTTTGTCTTAGGTTTTACCATTAAACAGAAGTATTGTACCACAAATTATTGGTGGTAGTGATCTTTATGTTTATGAAGCCCCCATAAAAGTGAAGTCCAGGGACCGGCTTAATGTAGTACCACATGAAGAAGAGCGTATTAAAGATTGCTAATGACAAAGTTGTCTTTAAAATCATACATTACCAACATCATTTGTATTTGCAAATAGTATATGTAATATATTTTATTTGTAAATATACAATTCATATATTCTGTATTTTTGTTTTACATATTTTTATTTTGAACCCTTTGACGTTCACATAAAGTCATGTGATTTGTACATTTTACTAACAAAGACGCGTCTATTCATACTAAATGTGTGTGTGTGTGTGAGAGAGAGAGAGAGAGAGAGAGAGAGAGTTTGTTAAGCCGTTAACGTATGGATTTGTCATCTGTAACAGCACACGCACAGGTAATTACATTATAAAGTAGGAATTTCTTCTGACGTCTGCGAGCGAGAGATGTTGTACAACAGATTTTGAGGAGTCATCTGTAACAGCACACGCACAGGTAATTACATTATAAACTAGGAATTTCTTCCGGCGTCTGCGAGCGAGAGAGAGAGAGAGAGAGAGACATGATATACCACTGCAAAACCGATGACATAAAGAGAGTGAGAGTGCTAGCACATATGTTGTGTATATTAATTTCTAAATCGCAGTCAATGACTGTCATGTGTCAAATTAGAAGTAGGACGCAACGAGGTAGGCGATGTGCTGAGTCACGAAGATTCAGCGCGATTTCTGTAATTGACGATTGGAGAGTGGGCTGATCTCTAGCGGAAAGATGGCGCGAAACGACTAAATATACCGCCTGTAGTTATAGGCAGTACAGAATTTAATGCGGTAATTAGTGCTGCGCCCTACCCGTGGATAGGAAAGACTACCGGTTTAGTTTTGACAACGTTGGTCGGTGTCGGCACCTGCCGCCTGCCCGCGGTATGAAAACTCCAGGTGCTGCTTTCTGGCGAGAAGTACCTTACGCAAACGGACACGAAGCTGGATTTTCTGATTAAGTTGTCTGACAAAATACTTCGTGGCTGACGGTCAACGCCATTTTCTCTCCGGTAGAGAAATGAATTTTTCAACACTTTCAGTTCTTCCAACTATGGTAGGCTAACAGATCTAAACGGCTGCGGTAAGTCTCAATTACTTTCATATTAATTAACTATAATATTTCACTGGAGAAAACTGTTTTTAATAAGCCTGAGTAAGTTGAGTTCTATTCACCTATTACGACCTCGTGCACTTGTGCAATACGCAATTTGTTGGTAAAGTTTTTAAAACTTTATAAAACATTCCATTCACGTGTCAGAATTTCGGCACTAAAAAGTAAAGTATATTGGATACAAAATATTTAAGTTTAAAATTTATCTAACATCGATGTAATGAGATTCGTGTTACATCAATCTAGTTTATTGCACAATGCGTGGTTAGTTTAAGTACCATACAAGTTTTACTACAATTAACAGTAAAACTTTATTAATATCTGGTAACTTACTCAGGCACGTTTTGAAAGTAAATAATGTCCAATTCATATTATTTTCTGTAGTAAAAACTATGTATTTGAAACAACCTCTTAACCACGTGGTATCTACATATTCACACTAAGTATAAAGTTTATGAAATGGTACAAAGCCAAAATTAATTGTCAAATTGCAAACAAGGTAACTCACATTAGGTGAAGTTAATATTATGAAGAATTACTGTTATAAAGATTTTCAAATAAGGCATGTTGGCCATATAAATTTTATCAAGTTTAATTAAGTAGCTCAATAGCGGTGTTGACTTTATATATGTATTTTGGAGGGTGTGCAAACTTTAGTGGGGCATTGTGTGTGTTCTCTGACTAAAAAATATAATGGTGTAATTAGGGTCCACCGCACTAGACGAGAAAAAGACCTACTACATGGCTGAACTATGAACATCATAAGCTCTCATCTTCGATACCGGAGGGATTTGGGAGGACCACACGAACACCTAAAATGTCGGCCACGAGATTGTCACCTCAATAAAAACCCTTCATGGATGAAATCAGGTGATACAAAACCAATTATTAATTACACATAGAGTCAGCACTCAATCATACCCAGTGACCAGTTATATATATCTATCAATTACAACATTTCAAGTTTTAAACATTCATTTGGATCCCCAATTGATGGGACAGTTTAGTGTGTGGACTGGGTGCTAAATTAATTGTAAATTTCAGTGTATTTCTGGTAAAATTGTCAGCTCAGAGACTGGCATCCATTACACAGTTCACATTCAGCATAGATTTTCCACTTATTTCATTATAGGGGTTTCTTTACAGATTTTAAGTCAACTTGCTATTAGTAATTTATCGTGTTCAATTCAGTAGTATATATATATATATTTTTTCTTAATTTAAAATCAGTTTAATTCATTTGTATAAAAAATTACTGGGGAGGTAGGTGCATTTTCAACAAGTTTCAACCAGAAGGAATGCATGTTGAACACCTTTCAACTTGTTTGTTGAGACAAGTTGAAAGATGAATCATCAAGCTATTAACATGTCCGTCTCTGGACCAAGTGTATTTTTCATAGGGTTATAATATTATGCAATATTTCTATTTTTGTTACTTGGCAATGTTTCAGTATATATAAATTCTTTAAATTAATTATGATAACTGGGGGGCGTTCATTATTTTAAATATTTGTAATTTCTCACTGTTATAGAGCCCAGAAGGGCAGTATGGTATAACTGCATTAGGCACTTAGCCACTTAGGCACTTAGTTTTGAATTTTATTATGTCCTGGGGACTATTGTATGCTTAAGCATTATCTAATACACCTGATGTGTAATCATCCAGCACCATGGGGGTAATATAAAAATAAATTTGTAATCCTAACAGGGATAATTATATAAAAAAAAAGAAAGAAGTAAGAATTTATATACACCATGAGGGTAATATAAAAAGGGCGTGGCAAGAGACCTTTATGTATATTTTATTGTATACTATTGTATAATGTATTTGTATCGTGGAACATGTTATGTATGTATATTTGTGTGTACATTTTGGGGGTTATAAGTATTATGCATTTAGTGTATTTTGGTGGGGACTTTAGATATAGGGTTTGGTTTGTTCGATGTCTTTTTATAAAAGAAAGTTAATATATGGAGTCATGTAGGTATATCCTTTTCATTTTTTATAACAGGTATTCTATCTCAATTAATCATTGCTGATCATTTGTTTAAGGAAATAATTTATTTTATTTAACCTTATAACAAGTATATGAATTGTCACCTTTAAAATTTATTTAATTTGTTTGAGTAATTGTTATTGTAATTAATATTAGCAAGGAATCTATACCATTTACCTTCATTAAGTTATATGAAGCATTCTAAAAGGAACATATAAAATAAATTTTATATTTTATTAATATTTTAATGGAAGCTTTATTTCAAGGTTAGTTATGGTTTTACATTTCAATTCATTGGTAGAGTGACAAAGCAAATTATTTTCTTGGTTTCAATAAATATTTTCAGGTGGCCTTGTTGAGAAAGTATACTTTATTTAATTAACTATTTAAGGGGAATTATAGATTACTGTTGGGTTTATTTATTTTATTATTAATTGTTTACTGAGATAGAATAATAAAAAGGATTTGTTAATTGTTTAATTCATGGGTTTTCATTGCAAGTCCCGTCTCACTGGATCCAGCGCATTTTTGGCTTCTCTAGGCTTTAGCCTAGTTATAATTAACTTGTGGCCCTCTTTACAAAAAAAAAAAAAAAAAAAAAAAAATTCTCAAAAATTTTTCTCAAAAAAAAATAATCTTTTTTTTATAACTGCTTAAGTTAAAGACGGGTTACAGCGATAAATATATTTCCTAGTGATTACATTTTAGTATCACAATTATATTATTATTCAGTGATATATACACACAATTTACTTATTTAAACACTTCAAGGATTGGATTTCTACTCGTCATTTGTAACGATATACATACAATTACATTAAACCTGTACAATGGACGCAGAGAGAGAGAGAGGACACATGTAAGTAGTTGACAACAACACACACGCACACACAGTTAATATTTGTCAAATATATATATTTCTAAATCATATACAGACCCCCCCCCTAACAAGGATCAATCACACTGACTGATACATCCTGCATTATAAAACTATTAATTAATTATTTAATACACTGAAAAATGAAGTCGACGTTTTGACAACGAGTGAGAGGGAGAGAGAGAGAGAGAGAGAGAGAGAGAGAGAGAGAGGGCGCTTGTAAGTAGTTCAATACTCTGTGGCAACGTACACAGTTAATATTTGTCGAATATATAAAATTTCTAAAATCATATACATGCGCGGTATTGACCACTAACGAGAGAGAGAGAGAGGAGAAACGGTTTGAACATAACGTTTGACAACGAGAGAGAGAGAGAGAGAGAGAGAGAGAGAGAGAGAGAGAGAGAGAGAGAGAGAGAGAGAGAGAGAGAGAGAGAGAGAGAGAGTTTTACTTACATTCAAATGTGAGAGTGAGAGAGCGAGAGAGAGAGAGAGAGAGAGAGAGAGAGGAGAAACGGTTTGAACATAACATATGATTTAGGGAGACCGCTTAATGTATCAATGTTTGAATTTTTCGTCATTGAAGGTTGATTTCGTCGTCGTCACGATCGACTAACCGCACACACATATAGGTATATATATATATATATACATTATAACGTGTTGCTAATAATGTATCACACGTTTGAATTTCCCTCCCCCCGCCACAGAAAATGTTGGCAAACCTGCTCATATAAAATATCTATACACTATAATAATAATACAAAGGGTTGGCTACCCTGATCATATATATACACGTTTGAATCCTCCCGCGAAAAACTCGCGGATGCTGTGGTCCAGATCCGTGAAAAAGTCGCGGATCTTTGTGGTCCAGCCGCGGCTCCAGCGAAAAAATCGCGGATATGCAAATCAATTTAATTAAAAAAATAAAAATATCAAATAAAAAAAAAATAAAAAAATTTTATTCGCGGAAATTCGCGGATGCTGCGGGTCCAGCGGTTCGCGGATCTTGACACAGATCAGCGAAAAAGTCGCGGATGCTGTGGTCCAAGTCGCGGATGCTGTGGTCCAGATATGCCCTGCGGGCTGAGTTAGAACCCTCATTTTCCCCCTACTTCCGGCCAATCACGTTTGGATTGGCATTCTTTATGCGATAAATTGGGTCTGATTAGCAAAATTGTGGTCCCACGGTCTATTCGTTGCAAGCGTGAGGCAACTACAGTTGAATTGCGTGGTTTTTCGGATGCTTCTGAAAGGGGGTTTGGCTGTTGTATTTATGTCAGAGTCATTTATCAAGATTCTTCTGCCTCCTGTCATCTCTTGTGTTCCAAATCTCGCGTGGCTCCCTTACGACAGGTGTCATTACCTCGCATCGAACTCTGCGCTTGCTTGTTGTTATCGCGACTCGTATCTAAGGTCATTCCTGCTCTCTATTCGTTTATTCATAATGTACATTTGTATTCTGACTCTATGGTGGTCCCTTCATGATTCGTCATGGCGGGCAGAAATCCAGAACTCTTTCTAAGGCATACGTATCTTTGTTTATTTGCTTAGCGACTAGGGCTATTCACTTGGAATTGGTTTCCGACCTTACGGCCAGTGCGTTTATAGCCGCATTACGTCGTTTCATGGCCCGTAGGGGCATACCCAGTCAATTATACTCCGATAATGGCACAAACTTTAGGATGGCCCGCACTATCTTACATGATATCTACAACTTTTGGCATAATAAGGATGCCATCTCATCGATCAAGTCATTCACGTCCTCTCAGGGGATATCATGATCATTTATTCCGCCCTCCTCACCTCATTTCGGTGGCCTTTGGGAGAGCGGCATAAAGAGTTTGAAATTTCATCTGCGCCGCGTGGTAGGCAAATCTATACTGACCTTCGAGGAGTTCACGACAGTTTTGTCTCAGATAGAGGCATGTCTGAACTCTCGACCTTTATTTGCTATTTCTTCAGATGTTAACGACCCGGTGCCACTTACACCTGGCCATTTTTTGATTTGCGCACCCTTAACGGCGATTCCGGACCCAGACTTATCTCACATTCCTATTTCTCGTCTTGGGCGTTGGCAACTTCTGCAGAGGTTTGTCCAAGGCATATGGAAGGCATGGTCTCGCGACTATTTGCACCAGTTGCAGCAGCGTCACAAGTGGAAGTTCGCTAAGGATAATGTTTCCATTGGTGACCTAGTTTTGCTTATTGAGGATAATTTACCTCCATTAACCTGGAAATTTGGCGTAATCATCGCCACATTTCCCGGCACAGATAACTTAGTTCGTGTCGTGGACATTCGCACGCCTACGGGTGTTTTGCGGAGACCAATACATAAGTTATGTCTGTTGCCAGCGCGGGACGAGATTTGACAAGATTATTATGATTACTTAGCACAATGCTATTTTACTTAGCCATTGGCTTATTACTTACTACGACCATTTGGTCAACCTAATTGTGATGAATTATCACAACATTTTCTTATCAATTTTGCGCCATTGCATGCTTCTATAATCATCATAGTTTTTGGTGGTATATTACTATTTTGCATTTGTATGTTAATTTTGTGTGGCATACTATGTCTTACACATTTACATTTGATGTTTTGGGGTATATTTCAGGTTTTTTGGTGGTCTCATTTTATAAAATTTTGTTACATAATATTTGCATGTCTTGCAGCTGCGCAATCATGCATTCATTTCTTTATACTGTTGCTAATATATTTGATGTATTGTTCTGTGAATGTCTTTGAATTGTTCAACTCATGTACTACGTTTGTAATCACAGTATTGTATCTGTTATTTATGACATTGCAATTATTCATATTGTAATTAACTAAATTGTTGTTATTGTATTCATATAACTTGCGTTTATGTAAAACCTATCGTTTTTGCGTCTGCCGCATGTAACTGCCACGTCTAGATTTATTTTATATTGTATTTATTTTGCGATTAAGCATGCACAATTATTTTTACTTAAATTATGACATACATGTCATATTTGGGCTTGCATTCAGTCAGCTATCTAGCTTGTTCATACATTATTACACATTGTAAGTTCCTGAAACTTCAGGAACAGCATGACTTGGTCAATACATGCCGCCATGCTAAATATACGCTTAAACATGTAATTGTGACAATTTTGTTCATGTAATTAATTCTTTGTACAGGTCTACGGGCCTCAACTAATTTTACGGTAACCATCTATGACATGCATAGGGTTACAAACTATCGGTCCATCATGTGATGAGCTTCCGATCATGCATTATTAAGCATTGTATAATTATGTATTTTTTCATGTTTTATAATGTTCTATACTGTACACATCCATTATGTGACGGCAACATTTGTCAGAGCAGACATTCATATTCATGTCTGAAATGAGCTGTTCGCCAACCTTGGCTTACAACGCTTATCTTTAAGCTTATCTTATGCATGCTTATCTCTAAACTATTAACGGACTGCCGTTATCTAATCTCATAACCCAAGGTTCAACTTAGCCTTGAAACTAACTCTTATTATTAAGAAAACTGTATCTTTTTAAATTAAGTTACAAGATGTATCATAATTTACTAAAAAATGGTAAAAAATCAATTGATTTTGACGGGCAGCTTATGTACGGTAGCGCGATAATTTCACTTTGTAGGTTGGCTAATCTGCTTACTGCTTTTTCCGATTATTCATGTTGAAACTTTGTACAGTTCGTCTCAAACGCTAGCGGCGGTCGGTTCGCCGGCTGTATTACTGTCATATTTTCTGGTCGCGACATTTAATGTAGGCCTTAGGCCAGCACATTTCACTTATGGCCAACTAGGCCCGCTATTAATACAATTTAAAAATTTAATACTTTCTTTAGACAACACGCTCATTAGCCAAACTTATTTAAATAACTGCTAATCATGTAATGTAAACTTGGAATTTCCATTAAAATGAATTTAATACAGTCCACAATTTTCATCATTTCTGATACCTAATGAATCAATGCACGCATTACAAGCTACATTCTTTTATAAAAACGTTTTTGGTCCACGCCGACCGGATGATCCACATTTTTTGGATCACTCACATCACAAAACATTTTTTGGTCCACTCGGGCCTGATACTCAACAGTATGAAAAATCTAAGTTACGAAACTCTGCTGGCAGCACTGTATTTAAAAGCTATCATTCTACTTCAAATAATTATTCATGCTTATACTGCAAGGCAAGTCACCCAATTTCTATGTGTGACAAATTTCGCAATTTGAGCGTATCGGAACGAGGGCAATTTATACTAAAGCACAAATGCTGCACTAACTGTTTGAGACCAGATCATTTTTCTCCTAATTGTAATGTCAAGCAGTCGTGTAAGGTCTGTTCCAGACGGCACCATACATTACTTCATATGAATAAGGAGTTAAATTACAGTCCTGCCAGCAGTAGTAATTACTGCTCATTTAAACTGCAATCAGCGAACAATGTTATCTTATCTACAGCTGTCGTATTTGTTATCGACTGCGCTGGTAACAAGCAACTTGCGCGCATCCTGCTAGATGCAGGGTCGCAAGTTAATTTTTGTACTGCATCATTTGCAAAAAAATTGCAACTTAACTTAACCAAATCTAATATACCAATCTCAGGTATTAATAATGCAACATGCTGCGCTAATAATTTGGTATCAGTTTGTATTGTTTCCCGTTATCAAAATTTTACTTTTAATGCTCAATGTGCAGTGTTATCTAATTTGACCCATAAACTTCCAACACAATCTTTTGACGTAAAACATTTTAATATCCCAGATAATATTTTCCTTGCTGACCCAAATTTTAATGTATCAGCTGACATAGACATATTGTTCGGAGCGCAGTTTTATTTAGACTTAATTCAAGCTAATAAATATGTTCGTGGTCCTAACTTTCCTGTCATACAAGAAACTAAGTTAGGCTATATTCTAGCAGGCAATTTGCCTAAGCATTGTCATTTAAAGGGTGCTGCTGTTTCGTTTTTGGCAAGAAACGACGATGATCAAATTCTAGCAGTTTCAAGATGTTTCAAGATGTCTCTTGAGAAGTTTTGGCAGACTGAAACCGTTCTGGATAATGCACCCATTGTTAACGACTCAGTTTGCAAAAAACATTTTGTTAAATCTACTAATCGTAATAATGAAAGCAGATTTGTCGTTTCACTGCCATTTGTTTCTGATAATGCCCAGCTGGGTGAGTCATATGCTACCGCTGAAGCGAGATTTTTAAGTTTAGAACGCAGGTTCAAGCGTGATGCTGAGCTTGCGCGTGAATATGCAAATTTCATACAGGAATATAAGGATCTTGGCCACATGACGCTGGTTGAAGATTGTTCCGTTGATTCCAAGGTTTCAAATACCTACTATTTACCTCGTCATGCCGTTTTTAAACATTCTAGTTCCACGACGAAGCTTCGCGTCGTTTTTGATGGTTCTGCTAAAACTAGCAATGGTCTGTCTCTCAATGATATTTTGTTAATGGGCCCAAATGTCCAGCAAGATCTTTTCTCCATTCTTTTGCGATTTCGTACACACAATTATGTTCTAATCGCTGACATCGAGAAGATGTATCGGCAAATTCTTAGTGTCTGATAACGATTGTCATTACCAACGTATTCTATGGCGTGATTCTTTGCTTGAACAATTTAAACATTTCGTGCTGCGAACTGTAACATACGGTACTGCTAGCGCTTCATTCTTGGCAACTCGCTGCCTCATTCAGATTGGTAAGGATAGTGAAGCTTCATTTCCTGACGCTGCTTCAGCTATAACTAATGATTTTTATGTCGATGATTTGTTGACCGGTGCAGACATCATTTCTAATTTGATCAAATTAAAATCTGACTTAAGTACGTTGTTGAGTCAATATGGCTTTACTCTACATAAATGGGCCTCAAATGAGCCAAATGTAGTCACTGATCATAGTAATTTATCACTTCCGCTAAACAAACAAGACAATGTGCGTACGTTGGGCATTCTTTGGAACAACTCTGCAGATTCATTCATGTTTGACATCAAGTCATTTCCAGTTGACTCAAGTATTTCTAAGAGAAGAATCCTGTCAATTATATCGGGTATCTACGACCCATTGGGACTTATTGGTCCAATTGTTTTCCTTTACAAACAGTTTATGCAACAACTGTGGTTGTCCAGTCTTGGATGGGATGAGCCAATTTCTGAGCAATTATATTCGTATTGGCGTTCATTATGCGACAAGTTATATTTAATTGGTGAAATTATTGTTCCACGCTCCATACGCAGCAAGTCTGAGCCCAAGTTAATTGAATTACATGGATTCGCAGATGCCTCTGAAAAGGGTTATGGATGTTGCATTTACATTAGAGTTATTTATCAAGATTTAATGGCCTCTTGTCACCTTTTGTGTTCTAAATCTCGTGTGGCTCCACTTCGACAGGTTTCACTGCCGCACAATGAGCTCTGTGCTTGTTTGTTGTTATCGCGACTTCTATTCAAGGTCACCTCTGCTCTCCATTCCTTTGTCAATAGCGTACACCTCTACTCCGATTCCATGGTATCTCTTTATTGGATTCATGCTCAGTCTTCTAGGTGGAAGACCTACGTCGCTAATCGTGTTGCTGAGATTCAGCGTCTCACTGAAATCCACACATGGCATCATATTGATTCGCAACATAATCCTGCTGACATTATTTCTAGAGGATGTCACCCTGACGTTTTGCGCGATTGTTCGCTTTGGTGGCATGGTCCTACTTGTCTGTCTCAATCTTCTGAGCCCAATGTTTTTTCACCTTCTAATGTGCCGCTTCCTGAATGTTCCGTTGAGGAGAAACAAACCTCCAAGCTTTCTCTAATTTCTAACTTACCTATTGATCTCTCTAAGGACTTTTCCTCGTTGCACCGACTGACCCGCGTGTACACTTACTGTTTTCGATTTATCAAAAATGCTAGAGCCTCAAAGGCAAAGAAATTTCGGGAGTTCTCACCCCCTACTGAAATTCATTCTACACTTAACTTTTTCATAAAGCAATCCCAATTGATCCATTTCGCTACTGAGCTGAATTGCCTTCGAAATGGAGCTTCTGTATCTATTAGGAGTAAACTGTCTTCTCTTGACCCATTTCTTGATGAGTTTGGCATCATGCGTGTCGGCGGACGTCTACAGCAGTCGCAGCTACCCTATGATAATAAGCATCCTACTGTTTTGCATCCTTCGGCTCACATTACTCGCCTCATAGTTGAGAGTGAGCATATTCGACTTCTCCACGCTGGTGCTCAACTTGTCCACCATTCACTTTGTCAACGCTGGTGGATTATTAACGCCAAGATAGTGATTCGTTCCATCATTCGTAGATGCGTCAAATGTCTCAGATTTAATACTAAATACCAAGCTCAAAGGCTTGGTGTCTTGCCTTCTCCTAGGGTTACTCCTTCCAGGCCGTTTTTATTTTGTGCAGTGGATTATGGTGGTCCTTTCATGATCCGTCATGGCGGGCAGAGATCTAGGACTCTGTCCAAGTCATATGTGTCTCTATTCATTTGCTTAGCCACTAGTGCCATTCATTTGGAATTGGTTTCCGACCTCACAGCCAATGCTTTTATAGCCGCCTTACGTCGCTTCATGGCCCGTAGGGGCATACCTAGCCAATTGTATTCTGACAATGGCACGAACTTTAGGAAGGCCCGAACGTCTTGCGTGACCTTTACAATCTCTGGCATACCAAGGATGCCACTTTAACAATTCAATCATTTGCAACTTCTCATGGTATTAAGTGGTCATTCATTCCTCCTTCGTCACCTCATTTTGGTGGGCTTTGGGAGAGCGGTATAAAGAGCTTGAAATATCATTTGCGCCGCGTTGTCGGCAAGTCTATACTCACATTTGAGGAGTTTACTACGGTTTTATCACAGGTAGAGGCCTGTCTAAATTCACGTCCATTATTTGCCGTTTCATCGGATGTAAACGATCCAGTGCCACTTACCCCTGGCCACTTTTTAATCTGTGCACCATTAACGGCAATACCTGATCCTGATTTGTCACACGTTCCTATCTCTCGTCTCGGCCGTTGGCAACTTCTCCAGAAGTTTGTCCAAGCTATCTGGAAATCATGGTTGCGTGACTACCTACACCAATTGCAACAGCGTCACAAATGGAAGTTCGCTAAAGAAAACGTCTCCATTGGTGACCTGGTCCTTCTAATCGAGGATAACTTGCCTCCATTAGCATGGAAATTTGGGGTAATTACAGCCACATTTCCCGGACCAGACAATTTAATTAGGGTAGTTGACGTTCGTACGCCTGTTGGCACCTTTCGCAGACCAATTCACAAGTTATGTTTGTTGCCAGCGCGGGACGAAACGTAGACACGATATTAATGTAACTACTTAGCACAACATTATGTTTTATTTGACGACGAGCTTTTCATTACTTAATTGTTTTATAGTTTGGCCAACTTCAATTATGGTGATATGTGCTGTCACAAACATTTTTTAACACGTTATATATTGATATTTCATTGTAATGCATCTCATATATCAAATTCGCATGTATTTTGTAATTGTACAAACATGCATTATATTATTATATTTATACTTATTATATTGTCTTTGTAGTGTACTGTATTTATTCTTGTACTTACATGTATTGATAACTCTGTAAGACACGTATAGGCCTTACTATGTCCTTTGTATGGTCATATTTGCTATTGGTAGTGGTTTATGTATTATGTCTATTGATGGTGTTAGTTCTTATGTTATGTATTTTTTTGTTGTATAATATTCACATGTATTTTGTAACTGTACAAACCATGTATCATATTTATATGCATATTTGCTGCACATTTTTTATTGATATTTGTGCACTGCTATGAATTTTCATGTGTTACTTGTAATTGTTCAACACATGCATTACATTTTTGTATGGACATATTTGCTGCATTGTCACTTGTACTATTATATTGTATTTTATGCCTTGTATTTATGTATTTTGTAATTATGCAACACACATATATTCTATTGTATTTTATCATGTATTTTGTAACTATGCAACACATATTTTGTATTCATATACTTTGTATCTATGTAATGCATATTATTGTACCCACATCTATTGTCTATGATTGTACACCACGCATATATTTTTACACATATTTTTGTATTTGTATTTTACGATCATGTATCGCACATGTATTATTATTCATGTATTTGTGATATGACACACATGTTATGCTTGTAACTATTCAACAATGTATCATCTATTCTCGCATGTCAATGTATTTGTGCATTCTTGCAATTGTTTGGTATAGCATGCGCTATTTAATTATTATGCTACAGCGTTATGCTTAATCTGTGTTTCTATATGCATGTAACATTTTGTAATAATCTTTGTATATTCATTTTATATAATATGCAATATTATTATGTATAAATCAGCTGGCTTTGACTAGCTTAAATTATTAATCATGACTTGCATAAATATTTGCAATTTAAATCTGGCCCATCAAGGGATGAGTCACAGATTATTCATTATCAAGCTTTCATGTTTTGTATTGTATGCATGTCTGCTGATTCATGCACGTTTATAATCATGTATGAGTCAGTTTGCAAGCCAACTTTGGCATGTCTAACTTTATCATCATCAACCAGTCCAAGGTTTTATCTCTGGGCAACTTAATGTCATAATCTTTGTTATCTAACATTCCAATGTCGATAATTAAGACATCAAATTACTAATGGTTAATCTCTATTAGTAAGAACATACATGTTTGTGTTTTCTTTATAATATAAATTGTTAACAATGTATTACAAAAAAAATCACTCGATTTTTTGCGGGCAGTTATGTACAATGATGTTGGTATTTGTAGTGTGGAATTATATTAATGGAAGGTTGGCTAATCTGTTTTATAATCTAATTCTGCTTGCTACGGCAGACATGACGAACACATTGCTCTGAGCGGTCAAGTACAACAGACGTTAGTTACGCTTGTTGCGTTTCGCCTGCCGGCTTAACTATTTTCATGTCGCGACTTATTATATAGGCCTTAGGCCTAAATTATTCATGTTCTTTTCAAGTGTTGCATAATTGCGTTTCATTTCTAAAATGTAAATTTTCTTTTAATGTGATTTTTCTCAGACATCATGATGCCTGAAGGCTTAGCTAACCTTCTTGAAATCTAAATTCATTTGTACCATTTACGTACAATAAATGTATCAAATTACAGTCCGCTTATCTACAATTATTTTCACCATCCTGGCCAATTTAACTCCACGACATTATTAAAATGATTAACCAAGGATTCTACACGTCAAAATTTTAGTTCAACATTTATATTAATCAATCACAATTCTTAACAGTGTGTGAACAATTTTTATTTGATTTGTTATAAGAGACTGTCTTGTTAATTACAAACTGGTTAATTGTGATAACTAAAGCTGGTGATTAGTGACGTAATTGGTGACTTGTATTTTGTTTTCCAATGTACCATACGATGATCAGTAGACTGTCGTAACAATAAGTTTCTTGAAGTGATCCCCTCCAGAATGTAGCTCTAGCATACCATTGTGTGTGTCGTCTGCATTGATAGAACCCCCCCCCCACCAGTGTGTTGGTCACATGTTATTATTATTCAGCAGACAACACCTAACCTTTTAGTTCTTATTTGATAGAGTGAGTAATTTAGTCAGCTAATCAAAGAATTGTCTTTTCATATGGACAGATGTATGTGTGTGTGTGTATGTATATATATATATAAGTGTGTGTTTGTGCAACCTGAAATAACCTGTACAATGCACAATAACCTGTCAGCAATAGAACGAGATATAAAGAACTTGTTTGTGTTTGGCAAACGTTGACTAAGAAATACTAAGTATACATTTTTATATAATTGTATTGTTTTTTTTTAATTACAAAGAGTATATAGAAAAGATCTGTGAATTGTTTCGCTGGTGAGGCAAAGGGCACTTGAAAAAAATAAGTTCTGAAGGGGGATAAAAGTTTGATACATACTGATCTAATCCTCTTTTTACTATTTACTAGACAGTGTAAAGAAAGCATTGCGAATATAATTCAAATGGAGATTTCACTGATGTTAGCCTGACTGAAAGTGTTGTGGGCACAGATTTGTAGTTACTGTGTTGGAAAATAAGAATATTATGTACACAAAATTAAACAATGTAAACTTATGAATACAATGGATAGTTATTTCACCTAAGTTAGACACTTTTTCTTATGTGAAATGAAATAGGGGCATCAAATATGACTCCAAAAAGTGATTAGTGAGGAACTTTTTCAATTTTTGTCAGTAATCAGTGGGAAAGTTGTACCCAATAATTTGAAATTAGTTATGAACTGTACAAGTTATCTATACAATCTGTGGTCAGCCCATTTCATAGTAAGTGATTCTGAAAATCTATTTCCAAACCTTAAAAAATTTGTGACTTGAAAGCGTTTTTCATTAAATGAAGAGATAATGGCAGCTGTAGAAGGGTACTTTACGGATCTTTCAGAATATTACTTCAAGACAGGGATCGAATTATTAGAGAAGTGTTGGACCAAGTGTATTGAAGTTGGGGGAGATTATATAGAAAAATAAAGTCATTTTTGTAACAATTAACTTGTTTTTCCATTTCCATTCTGCGAACTTTTCAACTATCTCTTATAAGTAACTACACATAACAAAAAATATTCAACCTCTGATGTTTTTCAATTACTGTCCCAAGTCTACGTTGGACAAAAAGAACAGATTATCATGCATGTGTAACAGTTCCTGCTAATTGAACACGTCAGAGACATTACAACATATACCCAAATTCTAGTTTTATCACACACACACATACACATGGTAAGATGAAAGTCATTAGAACCTATGAACGCATGTGTACTGTATTGACATATAGATAGAACTGTACTCGCAGCCCTATTAGACTTTGTTAATCTGATTGCAGGGGCGGATTTACGCACAGGCAGAATAGGCACTTGCCTGGGGCGGCAAATTTTGGGTAGCGGCAAAATTTGAGTTAAGAAATGATATTTTTAGATTCAAACAAATTTACAAGTATAAAAGCCAGTTGAATTAAGCACACACGAATATAAAAATTATCTTCACTTAATTTGTAACTATAACGCAGTTATCGTTTTTCACCCAAAAGTAATACGGGCGAATGTTTATGTTTTCAACCATTGAAATATTTGGCGTTGATCATCCGAGAGATTTTAGAAGTTGGCAATCCAGATCAAAGTGAGAAATGTAGATCTGTCAATGTAATACCGAATTGTAGGTTGGTTCCAGAAACCGAGGCAAGCTAATATTTAAGGAATCGAGGCATTCTAGTGATACCGACAATAACTGTGATAGCAGTCAAAGTGAAGATACTGTTCACACAGTTCAGCCAGAGAGGTCTGTTGTGGAGGAACCTTCATTTTTCAAGAACGAAGAGCCAGTTCACGTCAAAAGTCATGATGAAATTCATCAAATCAGGTAGGGAAGGTCTTAGATTCTGATCCTATTAATTGGCAAATGAACGAGAGCACACGCGATTATGTAGCAAAGTTTGGATTTAAACAGAACACTAGTGCGGACTGTAAAACCAAAGAGGGAATATAATGATGCCCCCCTCCCCAACAGCAAATTTATACTGCCTACGGGCGGCAAAATGTTAAATCCACCCCTATCTGATTGCATCTAAGAACAAGTATCTCATTCAAAATAGTGAGCAAGTTCTGCAGCTTGGGGAGCTCACTAGTAGATATAACTTTTACCTTCATGTGTAGTTCTGTAAAATTAATTTCTGTAGCTACAGTTACCGTGAACACACACAGGTGATAAGCAAATTTAGTTTCCTAAATTTAAAGACGCTAAATATTGAAGAATCATGCTGGGTAAGTGTCTGACAGAAGGTGCTTAGAGTATGATCTAAAATGCAGAAGGTGCATGGAGAACAGCAGCAGAGGATCATCCAAAATGGTAAAGATTTCTTCAGGAGGTCAGGTTCATTGATTGGTTGGATCTCTGTTGGATGATGATGCCAACATCTTACATCATTGTTAAATATTAATTATACACACAATGCTTCAGCCACTCAGAATCAGTGTGTATGCACAGTGACACCACAAAAACTGATACATAATTTACAAAAATTATAATTACACAATAAATGAAGTAAAATAAAAAAAATGACATGCACGAATAAAACTTATGAATAATGCCCAAAGACTGTAAGAGTTTCCACCCATTTCCACAACGATTCTGGGTGTGAGAGTTCCTGTCTGTGGAAGGTATAATGACTAAAAACCTACAGACTCATGGCCTTATTAGCAAGTTGTGTTTATGCAATTAAATTTCTTTTTTTTTTAATTTTTACAAGACATTTGTTAAATTGTTCTGGTATTCAAAAGGCAACCACTGACTATGAACAGTCAAAATGTTGTGTTATTATGTAATTAACATTTTTTGATAATTTGAGTCCAGAATACTTTTGTATTGTGCCAGCAATAGCACAAAAAAGAAACCACTTATTTATTTTAAACTAGAATGTTAAAATTTGTAAAAATAAATTGGTAATTGTGCAGTTATATAACCAACCACCGATATCAGTATCAGTTTTTATCACTATTTATATGTTTCATGTTGTCATCAAAATAAGGAAAGCAGGCAGGGTGTTCAGTAGGTGTGATGGTATAAACTAAAATAAAATAAACTATTTAGACCATGAAACAAGTACATTCAATAGCAATTAGATTAGATAAAATGTGTTGTATTATTTAATGTATTTAAGCAAAAAGTTATGAAAGTGGTTTCAGTTCAATTCGTCTGTACCTATGTGTCAAAATCCTGAGCCTATTGTACAAGATGTAGGCTGTGTTGGCATAGGTCAGTGGGGTTAGGTAAGTAGGTATTGGTTTTATTTGTTTATTATTTTTCTTGAGGTGGAAGGTTTTCAACTAAAGCAAAACCACCTTTCCTAATATTTAAAACCTTATTCTTGAATATTTAAAATGGATTGCTCCCATTTGTCCAAATTCAGTGCATGTAATATATGGTAACATCTGCTGGTGTTTTTTATGTGTGGAGGTTATGTATATCAACTGGTTGTGGTTTATTTATTACTTTTATGAGTGGCAGTGTTTTAGTACACAAAAAACAACTTTCCTACGCTTTTAGGAATTAGTCTGGCAAATCATCATCTAGATGGAATGTACCAGTTTGTAAGGGGGGGGGATAATGCACAAGTACAAAAAATTAGTTTAATTTAAATTTATCATGTTTATAGTAAAATTTGACACCTGAATTAAAATTTACTTAGAATATTTTAACAAAACTATTGTTGGAACCAAAGACCAGACCCCAACCAATGAAAAGATTAGTCACTAATGTGGGGTGTCAAGCTCACATCACTGTCATTAAAGTGTTTGCATTGATTTCAGTAATAAGTAACAGACTATACAGTGGCCACACTCACTTTTCCTGTGGCTCTTGATTTGAGTTCAGAATTTTGTTTGTAATAACTACAGATCGGACTTTCTCACTAAATGTGACTCTTCTGTTGAAGTTAAGAAAATTCTCTTTTATATCATCTATAATATTATTTATATCAAAAAAGGGTTTGGCAAATACATGTATAGGCCTACCTTTATATTGGCCTTCAACTTGTCTGCGAGAGCTTATAATGTGAGACGTATCAATATAAGCTTCGAGGCGACTGCGGTATTGCCATGTCGCTTCACTCCCCGCCCTTGCCTACGCATAACCAAGTGTAAAGTGCGACAATGCTGGAGGGCGAGGGGCAGGGAAGAGCTGTTACTATTGCATAACCTCGAAGCTTACAATGCTAAGTCCCGTACTATAGTTAATTTTATCAATTACTTGACAATCCTGGTCAGTCTGCAACCTTCTGTTACACATAATAGTAGATTAAACATGATTTATTTTCTTGGATTTCGTTGTCCATGACGTGTCCGTTACTTAACTAAATATAATTATTTCACTATGACTCGGAACACAAAACTTTGTTTGGGTAAAAATGTAAAAGTTTTACCTTATAACCTGAACCGGTTATCATTTTTAAAAAGCTTCTTCAGAGGTTCAATTTAAAAAAAACGGTTCAGGTTATAAGGTAAAAGTTTTACATTTTTACCCATAAAAAGTTTTGTGTTCCGAGTCGTAGTGAAATGATTTATTTGTTAATTATTATTTTGTAAAGTTAGTTTTATGAATATTCAAATAAAGATTTAAAAAAAAAACACACAGACATAGATTTGAAAGACAAGTAAGTAACTGTAATTAGTCTACCTGAAAGGGAAGAAAAATAAAAACTTAAGTCGTTTGATTTCCTTGTGGTCATTACTGAACCTGTATATTATTAGTCTACTTCTATCACTTGTTTCTACAGGAATGGATCTGTCTTGACAACTGAACAAGGAAGTGTATGCATTTTAAATTGCAATGGAAATATTATAGACATAAGCAGACATACCCTGAGTGTAGAAAATTCTTTGATACAGCTTAACAAATATCTGATTATATTGGATAAACCCGATCATGAAAAAAAGGAACAAAATATGACTGGTACAAAGAAGATGAAGAACAGCTTTAAAGAGTTTGCATCCTATTAATATTAAAACCAACCAATATCCAAGAGAATTACAAGCCTTAAATAAAAGTCACAGTGGACGTGATAGATGTTTATGGATCACAAGTGTGGAATGTACATAAGAGAAATAGGGAAAGGTTAAGTTCGGTTAAAATTGGGTGCTGGAGGAGAAGTTGTAACTCAACAAGTGGCTAGTCATGGTTGGAAATGATGAAATAAGAAGGTGAACTGGAATGGATATAAATATTACAGGAACAGTCGAAGTAAAGAAATAAAATTTTATTGCCACCTACATAAAGTGCCTGAAATGAGAAGTTTTAAGCAACTGTTGAATAAACACAACAACAAGAAGTAATGGTAGACCATACATTTCCTGGTTCAATGGCATATAAACTGTTATGAACTGCAGGGGCCTTCAAATCACAGGCTGTGAAGACAGAAAATGTTGGCGGATATTTAGTGGTGGTTAGTACAGCAAAGTACATAGTTGTGTAGATTGGTTTGATGTTAAAAAGTATTGTGCAGAACGTCATCTGTGAGCATGCAACATGAGGTTTTGAGACACCTTTTGCTAATTGGTGTTAGAACTTTGTAAGGAGCTGCTGCGTAACATCAGTAACAAAATAAATGCATGTGGGTTTGGGAATCGATATGTAGAATGGATAAACTGGGAACTTCAACAACACTAATCAGAGAGCTGGCAATTGAGGGCCCCCAATTGTACCACGTTACATCATGCGGTTAGCCTTACCAAAGTTTCAGGAGTTGCTAGATTTAGTGTCACCAAAGTATATTTGGTTTGTATACGTCTTCTGTTGTGGCACTACGCTTTCAGAATGTTTAATTTTATTCAGTTCATTATGATAAGCACCGAGGAGTGTTTAAATTTTGTTTTTCAAAGCATCTCCCTTTGCTGGTATTCAGGGAAGTTCCAGCTCATATAGCAACCAAGTGAAAGCAGTTTTATCGCGTCGTGTTTCAAATACTCTATGGATGTAATGTCCCATAGATAATCATATTTTCTATATATGTAAAGGAATGTAATTATTTCATCACCCGACCATTTTAATGAATCACTCATTGTACATGTAGAAATAGAACACTCAAAAGGCACATTATGACAACAAAACCAAAACAAATGCAGAGGCAAACATGTGGTGACAATGGAGACGCTACTGCACTGTCACACTGGGCGACTGGGGCGCTACTTGGTAGCGGCTAGTGAGTCATATGACCTCAGGGTCTGCTAATGGCTACTTAGTAGTGCCTTAAGTTGAACACGTCCAACTTCTCTAGCTAATGATTCTTCACTCGCCTGCTAGTGCTAGTAGCTACTTCTATGTCACACTAGGCTACTTAGTAGCCACTACACAAGTAGCGGCTAGTGAAGTAGCATAGTGTGACATAGGCTTGACAGTTATAATAAACTGCACATATTTGTTTTTATAAACCATCCAGTTGAAAAGGTCATTTAATGGTACAAGAGAGGTTAAAATTTGATTTGGAACATAAATCAGTAATGATACTCATTTATAAAAAGCTGAGTTCTAAAGAATAACAGAAATTGTATGGAGGGAGTTTGACTATCATGGTAGGAATTGCCAATTCATATGGTTTACATATTATGCTAAGCTAATACTTTAACAGTAGTCTGGAGTAAATATATTCGAAATTAATGGTAGGAAATATACAAGATGTGAGTAGCAAAAAAAAACAGAAATGTCATTTTTCTCAAGTTAAGTCTTAAATTATGATTGATTTTCCATTTAAAAAAATGATTGATAGTAGTGATTTATGTGTTGTATGTACTGTTTGCAGCTCCAGGTTTAGTACTGCATTTGGCGCCCAGCAGTATATGGAAGATTTGGACACTCAAAAACATTTGACAACCATACAGTGTGCAAATACAAGTTAAACTGTAGACTCTTTTAAAAATAAAGTGGCAAACACTGATGTCCATGTTATTGCAGAAAAATAAACCACATTTTCGTAGCACAATGTAAGTCCTAGGACTATCTCTGAGGCCAGAGCAGTTAATGTCCTTGCTTCTAATTGTTTGATGATGTCAGATCTGAACTCGACAAAGCCAATTTTGAAACTTTACAATAGATTTGTTTAACAGCAAGTAGATCAAGTTGGTGCCAGTTATGTGTAGAATTTTCAATATGACATAAGGTATTAAGGTCAGGATTTTAGAGGTTGACAATGTCAGTACAGAAACTGCAAAAATGTTGTCAGGTTATAAGTTAAAATGTTAAAGAACTATGGTTTAGAACATAAATTAGTTTGTTTCTGTTCGGACAACCACAAATACAAATTTTAGAGGGGGAAAAGTGTTCACAAAAGAGTTTAAAATAAGTTTGGTAAGAGAATATTAGG
The DNA here is from genome assembly GCA_034769895.1 of Magicicada septendecula. Lineage (NCBI taxonomy): Eukaryota > Metazoa > Arthropoda > Insecta > Hemiptera > Cicadidae > Magicicada > Magicicada septendecula. The sequence continues at coordinate 138,360,726 of CM068370.1, forward strand.
CATAGGATGTGCACCATATAAGTTACAGAACTACAAAAAAAGTCTAATTTCATTTTCTGCCTTCCAGGTACTTCTGCTACAACTCAAATAAGTCTTTTCTGTACTGAAACATGTGGGGTTCTGAGAAAGTACAGGTGATAGTAGAGTAGGTGAAAGCTTGACTGTTTCTTAAAATTAGTTCTGAACTTGAATGTAGTGACTTACATACAATAAATACAATAAAGGAAGATAAGACTCTTTGATGAAAGTGCCTTTTTTGCAAAAATATGTCTGGTGCAAGAAAAGTACTGAAGTTGATTGTTATGTAAACTTTATTTAAATTTAAAATGCGTCTCTATAAATCTTTTAGTTATTTGCTTTTATTAGGCTATAATGAACAATGATTTATATTAATAATACTATTATACCAAGAGTAATAAAAATTATAATACAATTTTACACTGTAGAGTTTGTAATTTTAAGTACCTAAGGATGAAAATTTGTCCGCAAAAAATATCACTCCTCTGCTAGGAATGTAACCAATACCCCCTCTACTAATGCCTCACAACACGCAAGTCACGTGATCACTTGGAGGCGAACGGAGGTGTATACATTCAACATGTCAACGTTCTAAACACGCGGCGACAGATGAGAACACTTATTATACACTAGACTGGGTCGAAAAAAATAAATATTTTTTTTCGGAACGCTTTAGTGCGGAAAAGTTGCCTATTGTAATAAGAAGAAAAACGGCATAAAAAAATTAAAATCGGTTAACATCTTCCGTTCGCGCATCATACTTAAATTTATGAAAAATTGCAAAAATCACATTTTTGTAAATTTTTTAAGTTAGTTGAAACTTTTAAAATAAACACGCTTTAGTTTTTTATGCTTGTTTTATGGTTTAAATAACCTAAATAAATTAAATTCTGATCAATAATCTAATTTTTTCTGTTCGCGCAACGTCTTAGAAAAAACAGAAATTTACCAATATTTCGCAATTTTCACTGTGCAACTCTTCGCTCATTTTGCTAGAACAAAACGACCCAGAACTCACCACGTGGAGGTGGTTGCACGTCGAGTTCCACCCACACCCTACCCAACCAGCCATCCAATGATATACTTTATAATAATAATTATTTACAGAATTAAAAATATGTAACAGTTTTCAACAAGGCAAATCTTATATCTAACACACCAAATTAATACACTGAAAAGAATACATTAATATTACTCAAGTTATGAACGCGGCGACAGATGAGAACACTTATTATACACTGAGGTTGGGAATTAAGTTTATGGAATAACAATATACCGGTACAAAATTATGTTTACATAATACAATGATATACTTTATAATAATGATTATGTACAGAATTAAAAATATGTAACAGTTTTCAACAAGGCAAATCTTATATCTAACACACCAAATTAATGCACTGAAAAGAGTACGTTAATATTACTCAAGTTATGAACCTGTGAGTGGGGGTATCTGTCCACATACAAATGCCCTTGCATAAGCACCTACTTCGAGAAAATTATTGTTTTTCTTGTAGAACCACCACTCATTGAATGTGCATTATTTCTGGCTTTACAGTAGTTATTCAATAAAATATTTGTGCACTTCCAAATAATGTTACGATACAAAAATAGTGTGATTTCTACATTCATTACTAAATTCTATGAACTCATCAGCTGCCAGAATAATTCTCATTGTAACATCTGTAACATATTCACGATGATTATTTAAGCTCAAGAATTTTCTCTCCTTTTCTGGTTCCAACATTTTTCTTACTATGACATAAGTATATGTTACTAAATTGACAGCTACTTCTGTTGGATATTTCAAACCACCCCTATCAAGACTGTCAATCAAATTATGATGATCACACCTTAAATTAATATCATTAAGTAACAGAAATTCTGCACAACACTCACAATTTAATTTCTTCATAAGGGAATGACAACAATAACCTCCAATGTAGGTTAAAATACTCACATCAGAACAGGTGCTATCTAAGTCTGATTGTGTTACATTGAGTTCCCCTGTGAATGTCTGTGAAGAAGCAGTGGCGCAGTAATCATGATCCATTATTATTTCGTCCTCAACAAAATCATTAACTACAATTTTCCTACCATCAGAAATAGGCAATTCAATTGTAGACAATATTCTAATTTTCTTTTCAATTTCAAAGATTTGCCTTACAGAAATGTGATATTGACCACCTGCTAGCTGTCTGTATTGTCCAAACCTGGCTTCTAATGGATCAGTTTGAAACTTACCAGGCAGTAAATACGACCATTTCAGTTCTTGTGAACAAAACTCTACCAACTTTAGGAGACAACGAGTTGTGTGTAGAAGAGCTGTCTGTGTCTGCTTGGACAGTTTTCCATAGTTCAGACCTAAACCATGTCAATGTTCCAACCAATCTACAAATTTAATTAGAAAGGCCTTCCTCTCATCATCACTTTTATCAGTGAGTGGTTCCTGGAATTTATTGTTGTACCTTACACCTTTAAAGGGTGTCTTTACATTTACAATATGCCACCAAGTAGTTATTATTTTTAGAAATTGAGCAGTACTTACATAAGATACTAGATTGTATTTCTCTCCTAGAACTAGTACACTGTTTGCTATATTGTCATTGAACAGCTGACATACAAATTTTACATTTTGCCTTTCAAAACTTGTAGGCCAAAGAGCTTTAACTGTTAACCCATACCCATATTTCAAAAGTTTACCCCCTTCAATCTCAAACAAATCCCTTATTGTCTTGAAAGAGGCAACATTCTCTTTAGAAAAATCATCAAAGTCAGGAAAAACGAATTCCCTGTCATTTGTTTTCTGGTTGAGCCAATTGTTCCTGACACATTTAAATAAATGCACAGAGTCAATAAGATAGAAAAGGGGCTTATCAGGAGATGCGGGATTACAATACTGGATCTTAAGTTCGGGCGGACTTGAAAATTTTGACATTGCCTTGCTATTGACAGCATTATTATCAGTAACCACTGCCAAAACAAATAAACCTATAGAGTCCAAACCAACAATAACTTTTGAAATGATACTATGCAAACTGTCAGCTGTTATTTTTGATACAGGGAGAATATGAACAACTTCTTTTCTGGATGATAAAATAGTTTGGATCATAAACACTTGAGCAGATGAGGCGAGTGTGGAGTTATCTGCGCTTGATCCAACAACATTGTTCAACAATAACTTTTGAAATGATACTATGCAAACTGTCAGCTGTTATTTTTGATACAGGGAGAATATGAACAACTTCTTTTCTGGATGATAAAATAGTTTGGATCATAAACACTTGAGCAGATGAGGCGAGTGTGGAGTTATCTGCGCTTGATGCAACAACATTGCCCCCTTTGTAGTCCATGTATGGTTTTATATGGATTTCATCAACCATTAATATTACATACTTCTCATGTTTTTCAAAAGTTTGTGCTTTATGCTTTATATACTCAAGGAAATATGTAGGATTTTGTTCAAGAATTGGGCTGCCATTTAAATTGGAACAAACTGTGTTCAAGGTGTTTACATGTGGTAATATTAAATGGCTATGGTTTCTAATGAATTTGTATGCGTGAGGAGAAATAAGATGGAAAATTGAACAAAGGACAATAAAGTTACTGTTATATTCTCTTCTATGTTTGGGAAGTAAACAAAGCTGTAACTGAGACTTTATGAATTGAAATGTAGGATTATGTTCTTCAAATGTAAATTCTTCAATTAAACCTAGAACTATCTCATTCGCTGTACCTTTCACTTTATTGCCACAATCATCCCCTTTTATGAACATATGAACTTGTGTAAGTATGGAATCAACTTCATTTGTACTTGTAATTTTGCCTGAGTTAACATCATTGAATTTAAACTGTAATAAAACCCCTTTTGAATAGACCTTTGAGGACATATTTTCTTCTATCACCACATATATCATACAGTGTGGTTGTACACACACATCGATATACATAAAAATAATTTGTGTTTGCTGTATAACACTACACCACCCATCAGGTATAGTCAGCACATTAATTTTATTTTTTAACTCTGAAAGGTTGGTCACTGAAATTCTATCTATGTATGAGGTATGACTTCTGATACTTTCTTCTGTTGCTTTCCTTACAGCTTCTGATTCTAACCTACTCCTCTTCCTATCTGGCTCTACTCTTGATGGACCAGGATTTGAAGACAAATATGAAGCACAATTTGGAAAGACACAGGGGATTGCATTCTCTGCAAGTTTTGGCTTTGAGAGGGGGGAAGTTAAAATTCTACCTGTCTTTGGACAAACTGCACTTGCTTCCCATAGAATATCATCAGCTTTGAAGTGTTTATGACACACCTAGTAAATGAAAAAAAGAATGAGTTTGTCATTGTAATGATGTATCTACACCCACTAACTAAATAATGTAATAATTGCTCTCACTAGCAAAGTACAATATGCGGTCGCCTTCTTAAAAAGCCAGTAAATATTTATGAAACAAGAAAAGATGAATATATATCAACCTAAACTTTTCTTATTATACACTTGAAACAAAAAAGGAGAAGAGACATATATATATATATATATATATATATATATATATTATATGTATAGTATTATAATAACACTCACCACTGAATAATTAGTAATTGTGTAGTCCTTCCTTGGGATTGCATTCAACCATTTTTTCTTCATAACCTCACTCCGAGGAAACTTAAACACATGAGCCTTATTATCAAGGTCGTAATTTCCTTTACACATTGGTACACAACACTTTAACACCATTATATACTGCTGTATTTATCAGGCCGAAATCACGAAACCAGCAACAGAAATGGAATTAACTAAACGTAAGTTATCACCAACTATTCAAACATCACATGGCAACTTGACTCGGGGCTCGGAATGTTTCGCCTCATGGTGGTCACGTGACACACGATTCTCTGACCGGTTGTGAGACAAAGCGTCTACTCAACCAATATCCAAGCTGAGGAGCGACCAATCTGGCGACGTGGTGGGGGCACTGGAGGGGAAAGTGTCTAACCGACCGTGACACCGACACACGTGTCACCTGGCGGGCTCAGCTGATACTTGTCAGCTGATTTTGGTAAGTTTTTACCGCGAGCGCTTTTGTATCTATTTTGGATGCGTGCTTGTGTAACCAAGTTAAAGGTAAGAATTGTCTTTTATCATGTTTTCTAAGTAATTATATTACAAATATATTTACTATATAACAAACATTATCATGTTAAATTGCTAAACTCAATATCAGCAGCGATTATTTCTGTCTTGATGCGTTTACATATCAAATGTAAAACTAAAAGCAATTAAAATATCTGTATGGAGAACCATACATTACTTCCATGTTCAAAGGTTTATATTTAAAATCATAATGGAAATGAAATATTTCCACAGAAACTACTTCTTTCTACTTATAGATTCAGCCTGACCACAGTACTGTGTGGTCACTAACGTATACCACCTTACATTATCGCACTCGATTTTCTCATGATGACAGTCGATGGCACTGCCGAAACGTCTGGTTTTGCAGATAACATTGTACTTTGCTCAAACAGCCCGGGAAGAAATTTTTACACTAAACTACTTCTTTGTTGCCGATAACGTACTACACATATAAAAACATAAAACGTTGCAGGTAAACTACCCCTTCTTCTCCACCGATCTTCACCAAAATCAAAAGACCTTGAGTGCTCTACACATTAGGGACGTTTGCAAAAAATTATTTGATTCTGTTTGACTTTACGGCAGTTATCGTTCGTCATAGAAAAAATTACCCTTATTAAAACATTAAATGTTGCAGGTAAACTACCGCTTTCTCTTAACTGATCTTCACCAAAATCAATAGGTCCTGAGAACTCTACAATTCAGGGCTGTGTGCAAAAAATTATTTGATTCTGTTTGAATTTGCGGCTGTTATCGTTGGCCATAGAAAAAAATCTACACACAGAAACTTTTCGAAAAATGACTTTTTTTCGTGTTTTGAGGGTAGTACATGTATACATGTCCATGTATTTGATGTCATTTTGATCAATTTTGCTGCAATTGTAATCAATGTTATGGAACAAACAAGTAACAAATAATGTGTGTGTGTGTGTGTGTGTGTGTGTGTGTGTGTGTGTGTGCAGGTGCATTCTCATTACATTCAGTTACTTGATATGTAATGCTTTCACAATTGAAATACATTTCAGTGAGATAACAATTGGATTCGTTCCACGGAAATGTAAAATTCCTGTTACAACCACACAATTTCTTGTAAAAGTAGTTCTTGACTTTTCCTTATACAGCAAGATGAACAATATAATTCACAAGTCTAACCACTCTTTCCTCCTCAAAACACTATTTAAAAAAAAAAAAGTGACTAACAAAAGATCTGAGTATTCCTTCTTCTAGTTTGTTTGCCAATAGAACTAAAATTAGTGTATACAAATATATTATTATTTTTTGTACATTTCAAATTTTGGGACACCAGGTTTCAAAAAGTGGGGCAAAAGTTTGACAAAATCACAAATTCCATGTGGGACATCGATTAAAGAGAATTTTAACGAAAATCTGAATATACTGTACAGTTTTAGAAATTTCAAAATTCTTTGACCCCATGGCTCAAAAATGGAATCAATAATTTGAAAAAAGTGTAAAAATCCATCTAGCTGTTAGACTAAAAGAAATTATAACACACATTTAACTGTGTGGAATTTATACTATTTATTGTATGATCACTCTATAATACTGTTACTTTACTAAACAAAAATTAGTCAGTCAGCCTGCACACCCATATTGCTGAGTAATAATACAGCAGTCTTGTCTGGCGTCTCTGGGCCCCACACACACACATACACAGTTGCTATGTAGCTGATTTCTCTCTGGCAGTGGTGAAATGTCAGTTCTGCCATGGTCAAAAGCATAACAGGCAGCAGGCCTAATGTTTGAAAGAAAAGAGAATAAGAAGAATTATCTTGTAGACATTTGTAATTTTTAGTTATTTTTAGAAACAAAATTTAATGTTTTGTTTAATGGGCAGTTAAGAATACTATGTGTGTATGTGCGTGCGTGTGTGCGCACGCGTGCACAACTTTTAATCTGAACAATAATCTGCTGTTAGAACCCAGCTGCCAGAAGTGGAACATGTGGTAGAATGGCACAATGCAGCAGTACTGTATTCCCAAACTGTCACTTCAGAAAGTATATTAAACAAAATACAGGACCATTATGGGAAGAATAAATAAAGTTTAGTTGTTACCGTTTCATCTGAAATTTGCTTATTAAATTTAAGTTCAATGAAAACAATGCTATGTTTATTTTCAGATGAGTACTACTGCCGTAAAATGTGATTTATGCAGCAAAGAGTTCAGGAAGAGTTCTTATTGTAAACGGCATATTAGAATTGTTCACAAAAGAAATGCCAAAGGGGAGCAAATTGAAACAGCTACATTTACTTGCACTTTGTGTAACAAACAGTATTCCCAAAAAAATAATTTGCAGTGACACATCAAATCAACCCATTCTACTGAGCCAAAACAAATTTATAAATGTGATATGTACAATTATACAACAATTGACCAGTATAATTTAAAACGTCACATATTAAGTTTAAAAATACATAACAGTGGATTCTTAGCACGATCTTTCAAATAAATAGACAAAAGTATGAAACATTCGCATTCTGTAGCGCTGAACGATTACATAAAATATTGTAAGTATTTCTGCTTACGAGAGAACACACGTAGGAAGACCGCACACAGCTAAACAAACCTAAAATAAGCTACAGGTTTATCGTCAAGTCTATAAAGACTCGGATAGAAAGCAGCCGCATCCCATTCCATCTATTAATCGTACGGGCAGACGCTTGTCAGCCCAGAATGCAAATGTATCACACAAGCAGCGTCTGCCCGTACAGTTAACAGATGTGATGGGACGCACCTTCGCTCGCCCTCCAGTGCCCCCACCACGTCGCCAGATTGGTCGCTCCTCAGCTTGGATATTGGTTGAGTAGACGCTTGTGGTTGTGAGGCCTTAGTAGAGGGGGTATTGATCTAACCCACTATGCTGGTGTCTTTACTTTGCTCTCAGAAATGTGGCCAACCCAGTAAAATGGTTATTAATAGTTTTACAGGTTTTTGATTATTAATTCACAACTGGTGTTTTTTTAATAATGGTTTTTAGAAGAGAGTAGTCTACATAATTATAATAAACAGAATGAATGTGTAAATTTATTGACCATGAATGTGTTATCCATAGATTACCATAAAACTTAGGCGTTAGGTTTTGCTGGCCAATATCGTGATTTGTAAGAAATTAAAAATTCCACTAGTACTGAATAAAATTAATTAGAACTCTGTGATTTTAAAAATCCGTCAAAAATCAACGGAAACTCGATTATAACTAAACTTATTTAATTACATATTTGGTTGTATTCTGTGACTAAATAAATCTTGTTTGCATTATAAGCCATTTCGCTGGACTTTGATTTCATGCGTTTGCTAAACATTTTGCGTCTGGTAGAAATGGGGGGTCTTGGGGAATATTCAGCGGCAAAATGTAACTTCCGGCGCCGCGCGTGTACTATATTTCGGTGTCCGATGAGTACATCCAACTGTTTTCTTCACAAGTAACTAATGCCAGCTTATGGAGGTTATGTACGACAATGTAACTTAAATAAAATTTACTTTGTCAGTGTACATTAAAAGGGTGTATTTATTGGAAGTACAGAAATTAGTTTATATTTATCGCACATAATTACGGTACAGAGACGATTTTGGGAGGTTGTTGCTAAGTTTAACAATATAACTTAACCTTTTACATTTTTAAAATTAATTAGACTTAACAAACGTTTCCTTAGTTAGTGTACATTCAAAGGCTGTATTTATTGTATGGATAAAAGGCTGTATATAACATTACCGGCTGTATTTATTCGAAGTAAGTAATGCTCATTAGCTTTATTTTTAACTTTCATTAGTTTTTTCTTTTTTAACAATTTTTAATGCAGTTTACTGGAGTAAAATCATCTTATTGATAATGTTCTTATCAGTTTCATTACATTATTCTTATCTCTTTTTATTACCGTATCTCAGACAATATTTATAGTATACAATTTATTTAATGACTTAGTATTTTGTTCTTCATGTGCCATGGTCATGAAATGGTTTAAGTTGGGGCCTATTTTATGTAAGGGGAAAACATAACGTTACAATATTGTAATTACTTTTATTTCTATAATTATTTATAAGTATTACTTTGTACAAACAAAACTGGCTTAGAAATGGGTCTACTTAGGAAATTATGGAATTCTGCTGAAATTTCGAATAGTTCTGGAGGGGAATTGATCCCCTGATAACCCCCCTCCGCAAGTTACTCCACTGATCCCACTCTACACAGTTCCAAGAAATCCTGTATTTAGTAGAGCTTCCCTTATGTTTGCCTGGTAAGTGAAGGAGAAGGGATCTATTTAACGTGCAAGTTGAAGAATATATTTAATTATTGCACTTAACTTGATATAAGTACTGATTACATTTCAGGATTATTATTTTCAGAAATAATGTATGTAAACCAGTTTTCCCCATATAAAGTTAATTAAAATTCTTTAATGCATAGCATTCCAGGCATTTACAGTAGTAGATTCGTTTTACTAAATTTGAATTTACACAAATAATTCTCTTTGATTAACCAGAGTTACACACACAAACTAAATGCTGAGTGTCCTCCTAGTGTATAAATTCAGCTAAAACAGTATTCCAAAAACTTACCTTGTTACTAGAATATGTGACATGATGAACTTTTCATCATGTGTTCAACTTTGTGTTGGGAGCTAAGCATTTTAATAATTTATATTTATGCAGGCGTATAGCAAAATCTGATCATCATGGAAAAGGAATAAGGCATTTTGTAATAGCAATTAACTGATTAGTTCCTGCTGTATTACCGAATCATATTACAAGACCAATTTTTGTTTAATTGAAAAGATATATTTTAATTGTTTCTTTTGGTGCAATCTGTAAATTCCATGACACACGTCCATAAAGGTTTGAAAATATGCTTACTCCAGTTTGATAGGAATAAATTTTAAAAAAACTAATACAAATTTGTTATGTCTGATCACACCAGCTATCCTGTCTATTGGCAATGAGACTTTTATCCAAATTTATCATATAGTATTGTGCTAAGATGTTACACTACATTTGTATACTGTAATACAGTGTATTATTTGCAGACTGACAGGGTTATAAAAAATTCTGAAAGAATTGTTGCTTTTACAACACCATCCTTTATCAAGTGACTACTCAAATCTACCAGTTTTTCACAGATCCCCTAGTGATGCTCCAAACTTTTCAAGGATTCTCCTGGCCTTAAAAAACTGACTGGCCTCATTGATTGACATGACTAATGTTAAATTTACTTTGGGATACTTCCAAACATAATACAGTTTACAATAAACAAACAAAATATTATGCCTGTCTAATTTTTTCCAGAACTGTATACACATAATTTGATCTGGATAGAACATTTATTAAACAATAATACTATTTGATGCAAATAATTAAAATATCAGTATGGAGAACCATACATGACTACCATGTTCTAAGATTTATATTTGAAATCATTTTAGAAACGAAATATTTCTATAGAAACTACTTCTACCTTCAGCCTCAACCACAGAATTGTGATCACTAACATATACCACCTCATGTTCATAAAACAGTATTCCAAACACTTACCTTGTTACTATGGTGTCTTCAACAGGTACATTGGTGTATAAATTCGTTATGTCAAATGATGCTAATGTTGAGTTGTGTGGTATATGGATGTGTTCTAGGTTTTTGACAAGTTCTATGTTGTTTTTAACAGAAGTGTTGTTTGTTGGTTAGATTTATGTTGTTTGTTGGTTAGGTTTATATGTTTTCTGATTAGTTTCTCTAGGTGTCTGGCGATTTTGTGGGAGGGTGCTTGTGTGTTATTTATCAAAGGTCAAATGGGTATATTGGGTTTGTGTATTTTTGGTAATGCGTTTAGTTTTGGGGGGTTAGGTTTAATTTCTTTTTAGGTATTTTATGTTTTCTGTTTGGATTATGTATTTTGCATTATTTATGAATTTGTTTTTGGTATTTTATTGTGGGATCTTTGGTTATTTGAGTTATATTGTTTTCGGAGAAGAATTTCTCAGTTTTATTGTTTATTTCTTAAATATTAGAATTACCTTGGTTCCTTCTTTGCAATTATGTTTATTTCTTGTTTGTTCATTATGACTGTTGTAATTTCTATAGGTACTTTTGGTGTGTTTGTTGTAATTTTGTGTTTTACATAATCTTTTGTGATTAAATCATTTGGTGTAAAATGTTCCAGATTATAAAATACACCTAACAGTTTTAACATACAATATATATAGTAACACCTCTATACATAGTAACAGGTATATCAATGTACCTGTAATCACAGGTATGGGAAAGTAATGGCAAATCTTGCATAATCTTGTTATCAGTTATTGTTATTATTCGGCTAGTGCTATTAAATTCATATTGGCCCAAAGTGATCACAAAAGGAATTTATTATATTTGTTTACAGTCATCGGTGTTGATTCCAAGTGGATTTGAAATTTATATAAATTAATTTTCACTCACATGAATGAAGTTGCAACCGTAAAGAAATACAGAATATATTTTCTATGACAGCAGACAAGACAGGACACTTGTATTTTGCCTTTTATGTGTGTACATACATTCAGACATCATTTATTTGGATTGACTTCTGCAAGCTTGAAATCAAATACTAATAATGTTTTATGAATATTAATTACTACACTTTCACATGTGAAACTTACTTTGTTTATTTTCCTCGTACGACATTTCAGTGTGGTGTTCGCCTTCATCAGCGGGGTATGATACAGAATGTCCGGAACTTGTAACGGTTTGTTTAGTTGGTAGGTTGTGTGGGGGAGTGTGGAGGTGGAAGGGGGTTATGTAAAATTATAATCCTCAAAGTATAATATTGAATTAATTGGGATGTTTTGTTAAATTGTTACGACGGTCTCACCGATCGTCACATAGTACAGTGGAAACCAAAATAAAACACACTTATGAATTTGCAAATTACATTTATTATATTTTTAATTGGTGTTGTTACATGCTTGTTCACTTCTTTTGTTACATTTTAAATCAGTGTTGTGTTGTGATTAGCTACGATGGTAGTGTTATTAGTACAGACGAGGATGCTGCTAAAGAAAAAGATTTGGTTCACAATCCTCATCAATGTGGTAATGGACATGATATGATTTTAGCGCTTGGGCAGCAACAGCGTTGGTGTTGTAATAAGAAGACTTGCCGTGAGTATAAGCCAGTTTGCAAGGACACATTTTTAGAGGGGTCCAGATTACCCCTGAGAACAATAATAAAATTTATTTATGACTGGTATGAAGGCTGTAGTAGTGTGAAAAACAGTAAAAATCAACTGAAAATCGACAACATAACACACACACATTGGACAGCTTACTTAAGACATATCTGTGCTGAAGACATCATGAGCAACCCACAGAAAATTGGAGGACCAAATTTAACAGTTGAAATCGACGAGAGTCTCTTTGCCAAGAGAAAAAATAATGTTGGCCGGGTGTATCCACAACAGTGGGTTTTCGGAGGATTCTGTCGAGAAACAAAGGAATGTTTCTTGTGTCGTATCGAAGATCGGTCAGCAGCTACCCTCCTACCTCTCATAGTGGCAAATATTGAACCAGGGTCCATTATAATGTCAGATGAGTGGCGTTCATACTGTCAAATTGTTAATTTGCCACAACAGTACACTCATTTGACTGTAAACCATAGTTATAACTTTGTGGATCCTCAAATGGGAGCACATACACAAGGCGTAGAAAGCATGTGGCGGTCCTGTAAACGCCGAAACGTGATTGAATGTGGTGTGAGAAGGGAACGCTTAGATTCCTATTTAAGTGAGTTCATGTGGCGAACAAGAAATGCAAACCAGGATTTGTTCGAGTTCATGTGGAGGTCTGCAGAGGTCCAGAATATCTTTCCAGGTGATGCATCGACAATAATTGTGTAGTTACTGGAACAATCTGGGGATTCACAGACACTTAACTCACTGTATTAATGTAGAAGTGTGTAGAGTCACCTCCTTACCACTCACGACTACCTGTAACAATATTGTAAATAATTATAAGCTGAACACTGTGGGAAAAAGTGCTAAGTGAAGGAAGAAAAAGTGTAATATAATGAATGATCAGTAATAACAGAAAAGACTGTTAAAATTAATGATTCACCCCAAATGTATGAAACATAGACTATAAGTAAGATTAAGGGAGACATGATTTATATTATTCTGAATGTTCAGCAACATTGTATTAATTAGGATTTAAACCCAAGTCCCATATTTGTTTCAAGGGAAAAGACTACAATTAGAAGGTTCAATTTGTTTAATTAATTGTATTAAGAGTTAGTTATGTTTAAATATGTTTTGTGTGTAATAATGTTAGTAATGTTGCTATTAAGAATATTATGCTATTATGGCTATTATGAATTGTCAAAGAAGAAAAAGGTTGTAAGAAAATAGACACACTGTTATGTATAAAATACCATAGATACCTAAATTAGGCTCAGACACACTAAATAGAATTAATCAGTCAACAAAATTTGGCAAACTAAGGAAAAAATTACTACTATGGAATGTAAACCAGTTTGTAATAAGTAATAATCCCATCAATCAATGTAATCCCAGCCATAAAGACGCAACTCTAAAGTAGCATGTCTATAATTCCTGTTTTAAGGTAATATTAGTGTTGGAAGGTAATAGAAGCATTAATTTCAGATAATCAAACCACAGTCACAAGCATTAATCAAATCACATAATCAAACTACTCCTTTCCCTTAACCGATCTTCACAAAGAACAATACGTCTTGAGTACTCTACACAGGGCTGTACGCAGAAAATTATTTTATTCAGTTTGAATTTGCGGCTCTTATCATTTGCCACAGAAAATACCCTTGTTAAAATGTTGCAGGTAAACTACCCCTTTCCGTTAACCGATCTTCACCAAAACCAATAGGTCTTGAGTACTATACAAATCAGGGCTGTATGTAAAAAAATATTTGATTCTAAATATAATTATTACACTACTATTGTGTTCCGAGTCGTAGTGTAATAATTATATTTAGTTAATTAATGGACACGTCATGGACAACGAAATCCAAGTATTCGATTCTGTTTGAATTTTTGGCTGTTATCGTTTGCCATAGAAAAAAATCTACACACAAACACACACACACACACTTTTCGAAAAATGACTTTTCATGTTTTGAGGGTAGTACAATCAGAATCTGCAAAAATCTCGAACACGATTTTTTTTTTGTTATCACCATACTTCCATTTCCTTAAGGACATGGAAGTAAAAGGTAAGGGGCTTAACAATATCTACCACTTTTTAGATAAAGAAGGAGTATGCACTACGGTTAATAGCTTATGCTACAAGATACATAAGTGTTTATTTTAAAAATTAGTACAGTAACATACAAGACAGGTTACATGAACAACCGCTGGAAGAAACGGAGAATAAACAGTTACAGTGAGGTCGAAAGACGTAGAATTGAGCACTACAGAGTCAATTGGGTTTGTAAAGAAACATCAAACCCAATGTACTATCATTACACACAACAATGTACTATCATTACCTAACCAACCACAACACTCATGTAGAGTAGATGTATTATTTAGGAAGTATCTGTGCCTCAACTAAGTACTAAGTCCAGTATACTGTAACAGGATCTACTGTTCCACACTGTAAATAAAGAAGATGGGCAATAATATATATTGTAACGTTTATCCCTTTTTCTTACCTTTAAATCTGTAGTATCTTGTCCTTGTAGTATTCTATATTGTAATAGATGTATTGGTATTGTTTTTGTATTCGTCAGTCTCACCTAACGTTATAGTTAAATTGTGTACCTTTAATTCAATTGTAAAGAAGACTGTTTGCATTAAATGTAATGTAATAATATAACAATATGTATGTGTAGGCTGATTAGAATGGAATGGCTGTTTACTTACCACTTTACCTAGTATTTTGGTCACTTAACCAAAAATTTGTCCATTTTAAGTACAGACTCTAACCTATCAGATTGCAATGTAACTGGAATTTGTTGAAAACAAGATTAAACTATCACTCATATATTCAACCCCCCCCCCCACAGAGAGTGGGAGGGGGAAGAGAGAGAGTTATATATCATTGTTGAATAATTAAGATATTCCTTTTAACAAAAATATACTTTTTAATTAAATTATTACAACTATTTATTTTTACTTTAATTATATTTATGTTTCTGAATAATTGAATACAATACAATAATTAAAATAAAAGTATATTGTTGTTAAAAAGTATTTTATTTTTTATTGAATAATAATAATAACATAAGAATATAAAATAAAGTAATTTGTAAATATATCGTTATACTTCTGACATGTAAAGTAGTATACATCAATAGTCTACTCTCATACAGTATAAGAATTTGTTGGAAAATATCATGCACACTACTTGGCAAAGGTTCAACACTGATTTAAAAATGTTTTGTTTAATGCAAACACTGAAACACACTATACACAAGAAATAGAACTCATCATGAACATAACGTGATTATATTACTTCTTATGGTATAAGAATATGATATCGGTTTTTTATTTAATACCCACTTGTAAAGGAAAAAATACAGTTATTATTTTATAAATAACTTTGTTACAGCTGCTGTGAAGTTGTTTAGATTAAATAATGTAACCTAACCAACTTTTAAGTATTTAATATTAAGTATAAGTATATTTAATCCTCAGAGAAAATGAACAATTAACACCAGTTTTTGAAAGAACCATGAAAAGAGAGAAGATGAGCTTGTGTACGAAATGCAAAGTGGAGTACCTTATTTAGAGATGAAAGCTCAACAGTTCAAACCAAATACATATGAATGGAGATGATTGGTAATATCTGGGACCTGTCACACAACAGAACACCATACAATGATGATAGTGTGTATCACTTATTTCATCACATCTCTTACCATGTAATGTGCCTGCTTTTAATAATATTTTCAAAGGATTTTAATACTTTGTTTTGACTGGTTTCACTGTGTAAATTACAAACCTGAATATAGTCCTGGAATACATACGGTAATCAATTTTTCCATTCACAGCCACGTTTCGCATTAAATCACGAATGCCTGCAAAGAAAAATAAATTACATCACCGGACACACCAAGTACTGACATATGAACATTAATCAATTATTTTGTTTAATCAGCCAACATTCTAAGAGATCAATATTAAAGGGTTTACAGATTATTGACGCATCCACCAAAACACACACACAGAGGTTGTGGTATGTGTTACAATTGTGTCTTATTTTCAGCTAACCGTTCTTTTACAGGTGAAATCAGTACAATTGTACCTCGTGAGTATAAGGTTAGTTTAAGCTGTACCTATGATATTAAACATAATAATACACTGAACATGATTATTACACTTTATATGATATCAGCTTTTTGGCTTAATATCCACTTGTAAAAGAAAAAATACAAAATGATTATTATTTTATAATTAACTTTGTTACAGCTGTTGTGAAGTTATTTAGAATAATAATGTAACCTAACCTACTTTTAAGTACTGAATACTTTTAATGTGTCATGTACTGTGTTCAATAAGGAAACGAAATACTTTTACAGAGTACTTAAAATCCTTGAAAATGGTATTGGATTAAGCTTGAGCAATGAATAATTAAACTAAGCACATGATTTCAAAGTCAATATCATAATTAACTACGTATTCTAAATAGAACATACCAAATTGATAATACTTACCAAAGTCATGTAAAACAAGAATCATAAAGGGGCTTCATATTTTTTTATATCTTCAAGCATTTTCTCGAACAAATCCTGGTTTCCATTTCTTGTTCGCCACATGAACTCACTTAAATAGGAATCTAAGCGATCCCTTCTCGTACCACATTCAATCACGTTTCGGCGTTTACAGGACCGCCACATGCTTTCTATGCTTTGTGTATGCGCTCCAGTTTGAGGATCCACAAAGTTATAACTATGGTTTACAGTCAAATGAGTGTACTGTTGTGGCAAATTAACAATTTGACGGTATGAACGCCACTCATCTGACATTATAATGGACCCTGGTTCAATATTTGCCACTATGAGAGGTAGGAGAGTACCTGCTGATCGATCTTCGACAGGACACAAGAAACATTCCTTTGTTTCTTGACAGAATCCTCCGAAAACCCACTGTTGTGGATACACCCGGCCAACATTATTTTTTCTCTTGGCAAAGAGACTCTCGTCGATTTCAACTGTTAAATTTGGTCCTCCAATTTTCTGTGGGTTGCTCATGATGTCTTCAGCACAGATATGTCTTAAGTAAGCCGTCCAATGTGTGTGTATTATGTTGTCGATTTTCAGTTGATTTTTACTGTTTTTCACACTACTACGGCCTTCATACCAATCATAAATAAATTTTATTATTGTTCTCAGGGGTAATCTGGACCCCTCTAAAAATGTGTCCTTGCAAACTGGCTTATACTCACGGCAAGTCTTCTTATTACAACACCAACGCTGATGCTGCCCAAGCGCTAAAATCATATTATGTCCATTACCACATTGATGAGGATTGTGAACCAAATCTTTTTCTTTAAGAAAGAAACTGCAGCATCCTCGTCTGTACTAATAACACTACCATCGTAGCTAATCACAACACAACACTGATTTAAAATGTAACAAAAGAAGTGAACAAGCATGTAACAACACCAATTAAAAATATAATAAATGTAATTTGCAAATTCATAAGTGTGTTTTATTTTGGTTTCCACTGTACTATGTGACGATCGGTGAGACCGTCGTAACAATTTAACAAAACATCCCAATTAATTCAATATTATACTTTGAGGATTATAATTTTACATAACCCCCTTCCACCTCCACACTCCCCCACACAACCTACCAACTAAACAAACCGTTACAAGTTCCGGACATTCTGTATCATACCCCGCTGATGAAGGCGAACACCACACTGAAATGTCGTACGAGGAAAATAAACAAAGTAAGTTTCACATGTGAAAGTGTAGTAATTAATATTCATAAAACATTATTAGTATTTGATTTCAAGCTTGCAGAAGTCAATCCAAATAAATGATGTCTGAATGTATGTACACACATAAAAGGCAAAATACAAGTGTCCTGTCTTGTCTGCTGTCATAGAAAATATATTCTGTATTTCTTTACGGTTGCAACTTCATTCATGTGAGTGAAAATTAATTTATATAAATTTCAAATCCACTTGGAATCAACACCGATGACTGTAAACAAATATAATAAATTCCTTTTGTGATCACTTTGGGCCAATATGAATTTAATAGCACTAGCCGAATAATAACAATAACTGATAACAAGATTATGCAAGATTTGCCATTACTTTCCCATACCTGTGATTACAGGTATATTGATATACCTGTTACTATGTATAGAGGTGTTACTATATATATTGTATGTTAAAACTGTTAGGTGTATTTTATAATCTGGAACATTTTACACCAAATGATTTAATCACAAAAGATTATGTAAAACACAAAATTACAACAAACACACCAAAAGTACCTATAGAAATTACAACAGTCATAATGAACAAACAAGAAATAAACATAATTGCAAAGAAGGAACCAAGGTAATTCTAATATTTAAGAAATAAACAATAAAACTGAGAAATTCTTCTCCGAAAACAATATAACTCAAATAACCAAAGATCCCACAATAAAATACCAAAAACAAATTCATAAATAATGCAAAATACATAATCCAAACAGAAAACATAAAATACCTAAAAAGAAATTAAACCTAACCCCCCAAAACTAAACGCATTACCAAAAATACACAAACCCAATATACCCATTTGACCTTTGATAAATAACACACAAGCACCCTCCCACAAAATCGCCAGACACCTAGAGAAACTAATCAGAAAACATATAAATCTAACCAACAAACAACATAAATCTAACCAACAAACAACACTTCTGTTAAAAACAACATAGAACTTGTCAAAAACCTAGAACACATCCATATACCACACAACTCAACATTAGCATCATTTGACATAACGAATTTATACACCAATGTACCTGTTGAAGACACCATAGTAACAAGGTAAGTGTTTGGAATACTGTTTTATGAACATGAGGTGGTATATGTTAGTGATCACAATTCTGTGGTTGAGGCTGAAGGTAGAAGTAGTTTCTATAGAAATATTTCGTTTCTAAAATGATTTCAAATATAAATCTTAGAACATGGTAGTCATGTATGGTTCTCCATACCGATATTTTAATTATTTGCATCAAATAGTATTATTGTTTAATAAATGTTCTATCCAGATCAAATTATGTGTATACAGTTCTGGAAAAAATTAGACAGGCATAATATTTTGTTTGTTTATTGTAAACTGTATTATGTTTGGAAGTATCCCAAAGTAAATTTAACATTAGTCATGTCAATCAATGAGGCCAGTCAGTTTTTTAAGGCCAGGAGAATCCTTGAAAAGTTTGGAGCATCACTAGGGGATCTGTGAAAAACTGGCAGATTTGAGTAGTCACTTGATAAAGGATGAGTGTTGTAAAAGCAACAATTCTTTCAGAATTTTTTATAACCCTGTCAGTCTGCAAATAATACACTGTATTACAGTATACAAATGTAGTGTAACATCTTAGCACAATACTATATGATAAATTTGGATAAAAGTCTCATTGCCAATAGACAGGATAGCTGGTGTGATCAGACATAACAAATTTGTATTAGTTTTTTTAAAATTTATTCCTATCAAACTGGAGTAAGCATATTTTCAAACCTTTATGGACGTGTGTCATGGAATTTACAGATTGCACCAAAAGAAACAATTAAAATATATCTTTTCAATTAAACAAAAATTGGTCTTGTAATATGATTCGGTAATACAGCAGGAACTAATCAGTTAATTGCTATTACAAAATGCCTTATTCCTTTTCCATGATGATCAGATTTTGCTATAACGCCTGCATAAATATAAATTATTAAAATGCTTAACTCCCAACACAAAGTTGAACACATGATGAAAAGTTCATCATGTCACATATTCTAGTAACAAGGTAAGTTTTTGGAATACTGTTTTAGCTGAATTTATACACTAGGAGGACACTCAGCATTTAGTTTGTGTGTGTAACTCTGGTTAATCAAAGAGAATTATTTGTGTAAATTCAAATTTAGTAAAACGAATCTACTACTGTAAATGCCTGGAATGCTATGCATTAAAGAATTTTAATTAACTTTATATGGGGAAAACTGGTTTACATACATTATTTCTGAAAATAATAATCCTGAAATGTAATCAGTACTTATATCAAGTTAAGTGCAATAATTAAATATATTCTTCAACTTGCACGTTAAATAGATCCCTTCTCCTTCACTTACCAGGCAAACATAAGGGAAGCTCTACTAAATACAGGATTTCTTGGAACTGTGTAGAGTGGGATCAGTGGAGTAACTTGCGGAGGGGGGTTATCAGGGGATCAATTCCCCTCCAGAACTATTCGAAATTTCAGCAGAATTCCATAATTTCCTAAGTAGACCCATTTCTAAGCCAGTTTTGTTTGTACAAAGTAATACTTATAAATAATTATAGAAATAAAAGTAATTACAATATTGTAACGTTATGTTTCCCCCTTACATAAAATAGGCCCCAACTTAAACCATTTCATGACCATGATACATGAAGAACAAAATACTGTCATTAACTAAATTGTATACTATAAATATTGTTTGAGATACGGTAATAAAAAGAGATAAGAATAATGTAATGAAACTGATAAGAACATTATCAATAAGAAGATTTTACTCCAGTAAACTGCATTAAAAATTGTTAAAAAAGAAAAAACTAATGAAAGTTAAAAATAAAGCTAATGAGTTATTCTTAGATGACATCATTAATCTTATTGGTAATGGTGTAAAAGCCTTCCCACAGCGGTTGCAGGTTTGGGCTGATTTATTTCTTCCTTATCATGTTATAGAACTAGGCCTGGCAGCAGGTGTGAGCCCTGAAGAAATTGCAACCAGTCTTCATCTTTGTATTTGCCAAAATAAAGTTGTTCTGAGCCAGGTCATGTAAATTCAGGTTAGGCCAAGTTGCTCATTAGACTTTGTCTAAATTTTAAAGATATAAAGTGTTGATAAAGATTTTTGGACCGTACATTAAAAACATTGTTTGCACATATGAGTAGGAAGCAGATGTATTAATATAATGTTACCCAACAAGATACAGGAACAATTATGTATATTTAATTAAGTAGTTAGTGGACTTAAAACCTGCAGTAGAAACTCCAGTTTTTATAAAACAAATAGGGAGAGAATTGAAGATTTGATGTTTGTAAATGTTATATCTATTTTCTTCTAAGTAACTAATGGCTGGTTATTTGTAATCACGTTTTCTCATAATGTATGTTGTTAATGACTTTTTTTTAAGGGTATGAAAAACAACAACAGATATTGGTATTTGAAAAAAGGTGAATTTTATTGGTACATACTAAAGTATAGAGTCAAATTTGTTTCTATTTATTAACAAAGGTCCGTACTGTAATAATTTTGTGTGTAATATACAAGCATTCTTTAATATGTTTACGAGATTCTCCCAATTTTATTTGCATTAATTCAGACCGTAGTAACATTAAATTCCACTGTAACCCATTATTAATACTTAATCATTTGCATGTTAACAGAAACTACACATTGCTTATTCTTGCATTATGTTGAAAAAAGGATTTTAATGTACTTGTTTGGTTATACATTAGATTGTACTAGGTTCTAAATTGGAAGTACGTTTTAATTCCGGTACTTTGAATAAAGACAGCCTTTAATGTTATATACAGCCTTTGAATGTACACTAACTAAGGAAATGTCTGTTAAGTCTAATTAATTTTAAAAATCTAAAAGGTTAAGTTAAATAATTAAACGTAGCCACAACCTGCCAAAATCGTCTCTGTACCGTAATTATGTGCGATAAACTAATTTCTGTACTTCCAATAAATATACCCTTTTAATGTACACGAACAAAGTAAATTTTATTTAAGTTACATTGTCGTACATAACCTCCATAAGCTGGCATTACTTACTTCGAATAAATACAGCCGTTAATGTTATATACATCCTTTTATCCATACAATAAATACAGCCTTTGAATGTACACTAACTAAGGAAACGTCTGTTAAGTTAATTAATTTTAAAAATCTAAAAGGTTAAGTTAAATAATTAAACTTAGCCACGACCTGCCAAAATCGCCTCTGTACTAGGGATGAGCATCGATAGCCGATGTTCCAAAAACATCGATGGTTAACGTTCGATGTTCGATGTTTTTACCATCGATGGTTCAGTTGCGATGTTTTCATACTATCGATGGTTTCGTTTCGATGTTTTCCTTTGAACACTTTTTTTAATTTGTAATGAAGACTTTTTTTTAAGTTGATTGTTAAATTTAGTTTAGATTTATTTTATTATTATATTATATATAATATATTATATTATTATTATTTTAAATCAACAAATTTTTATTTTAGATATTAATGTCTACGTAGTTTGCTCCCTACGCTAGGTAAACGACAAGTACCATGTATATGAGCTACGTAGTGACGTAATAATACAGTAAAACTAAACAAACCCATTTTATAGGAGACCGTTACACAGGGGGGGGGGGGCATTCCGGCTTCCCGCGCTAACCTAGCGATCAGCTGTTTTTGCCGCGTGACGTAGGCTGGTGGAAGAAATACGCGCGAGTCTTGATTTAACATGCAATCTTACCTGAGACAATGTCCTACTTAGCATCTCTCTGCTGTTTACACGAAATATTAACAATAATTGTAATGAGCTATTCATATAGAAAAAGGATTAAACAACAAGATTAAATGGTTTGCGGCAAAAAATAATGATAAAATTTATTTCTACATTTAATAGAAAAGTAAGCAAGTCTGTCCACATATAACATTGACAAAATGGCACAAGATGTAAAATTAAGTCGGAAAGGAGGCGATATTATATATATATCATTTTTTATTATTCGTTAATTTTATATTAATAGAATTATTTCGATTGTTATTAATTTACTTAGAAACCTCTGATGATACTGATATTTTTCAGTGGAACGTGCGTCAGGTGTTAAAAAGAATATACGAAATTATACTACTTGCAGAAGAAACAAATTGAAAACATCACAAATTTTATATATATATATATATATAATATGCCTGCGTGGGTGGGTGCGCGTACGTGCACACGCGTGCGCGAATGAGTGCGTGTATAAACATTTCTATGTAGTATAATATATTTGAAACAAGCTTCCAATTATTATAATTATAATCAATATCATAATCATTTTCTTTATCTACATTTTCATTGTTATTTCATTGTTACTAGTTTCAGTTAAAAACTGAAGCTAGTACGTTTAGTTGTAAACATAAATACTTTTATCAACGAAATGAAAATGGTTATTTAGTTGATACATACCTTCATAGGTGACTTAAATTTTTGAAGACGAAGCTACCCAGAGCCGACTCTTTGTTGCTGCATACTTTTCAAGTGACTTGAGTTTGAGCTGTTTGTTCAGATGGCGGATTCTGATGAATTAGAGGTCTGTTTGCCAAGTGGAAGCAACCCATTTATTATGATTTTGATGTGACCATGACAGATGTATTGCTTAAAAGCATTATCAGTGCCGTTGAGAGCAGTAATATTCATGTAGCGGCTGTGACGTGTGATATGGGGGGAAAGAATTCAAAAGACTGGAAGGAATTAGATGTAAACACAGAAAAAAATTTCTTCATTAACCCGACTACAAACGATAAGGTGTGGGTTTTCTGTGACGTACCTCATCTTTTGAAGCTGCTTAGAAATCATTTTCTAGACCACGGGTTGTTACTTTGCGACGGCACTGAGCTTAAAAAAGATACAATCGAAAATCTGTTACAGCAACAGAAAGGAGAATTGACGATTTTACCCAATATTAGTCAGATACACCTTAACGTAACTGGTCGATCTCGTCAAAATGTAAGATTTGCTCAGTTGTTTTCTAATCGTACAGCAAAGGCGCTGAAGTGTGTTGCAAATAAAGAGCGCGAAAGCAGCTTCATCGAACTGGTAAACGATGCTTTGGCTGTTTTAAACTCAAGACTTCCAAAAGACCAGAAAACGCCCCTCAGAAGTGGGTACGGCATGAATTTAAGGAGCCAAGAAAATACTTTAAAAAGATTTTTGGAAGTAATAACTAACATGCGAGTAGCAAGTAAAAAAAGTTTACTACCTTTTCAGAAAGGTTTCGTTATATCTTTAAATTCATTGTTGGGCCTTTATGAACAAATGACAATGATTCATGGGGTGACGTACATTTTGACCGCTAGATTCAATCAAGATTGCCTTGAAAACTTTTTTTCACGAATTCGGGGATTAGGCGTCTTTTATAATAATCCCACTCCCTTTGAAGTGCGCAACAGAATTCGGCTCTTACTTTTAACGGGTAGCACGGACGATATACCGTTATCTGGAAGTGCGTCTGTGGCTGAGGATGGTAGCATTCATTCCACCGAAGTTATGGATCAAATGACTCTGACGAGGATTTCATCCAGTTTGTTACCAATGAACTATGCATAGACATAGTTGAACATACGTTAATACCAAGTTCTCCGAATAATGACACCGACGAAGCAGAATTGTTAAAAACAGAGGACTTGGCCCTGTCTGCAAGTGACAACGATGTTTCTCAAGATGCCTTAAAATATCTGGCCGGGTACATCGCATTCAAGTGCCGCTTCATTGATGAAAGTCTAGGTGTGAGAGGCGAAACATTGTGTCTTTCCGGGGAACACAGTCATGACTGGATACCGATTATATCAAAGGGGGGGCTTACCCATCCGTCAGACGAGTGGTTACAAAAACTGATTCAGTTTGAGATAGTTTTTACTTCTTTCCACGGACGTACAGTATCAAAACAAGTGAAAGTTATCTCTTATTTGGCCACCTTACTCAAATCTAAATTTCCAGAGGTGGACGAGAAAGTCATTTGTCTGTACGTCAGGACAAGAACATTCATCAGAATCCGCCATCTGAACAAACAGCTCAAACTCAAGTCACTTGAAAAGTATGCAGCAACAAAGAGTCGGCTCTGGGTAGCTTCGTCTTCAAAAATTTAAGTCACCTATGAAGGTATGTATCAACTAAATAACCATTTTCATTTCGTTGATAAAAGTATTTATGTTTACAACTAAACGTACTAGCTTCAGTTTTTAACTGAAACTAGTAACAATGAAATAACAATGAAAATGTAGATAAAGAAAATGATTATGATATTGATTATAATTATAATAATTGGAAGCTTGTTTCAAATATATTATACTACATAGAAATGTTTATACACGCACTCATTCGCGCACGCGTGTGCACGTACGCGCACCCACCCACGCAGGCATATTATATATATATATATATAAAATTTGTGATGTTTTCAATTTGTTTCTTCTGCAAGTAGTATAATTTCGTATATTCTTTTTAACACCTGACGCACGTTTCACTGAAAAATATCAGTATCATCAGAGGTTTCTAAGTAAATTAATAACAATCGAAATAATTCTATTAATATAAAATTAACGAATAATAAAAAATGATATATATATAATATCGCCTCCTTTCCGACTTAATTTTACATCTTGTGCCATTTTGTCAATGTTATATGTGGACAGACTTGCTTACTTTTCTATTAAATGTAGAAATAAATTTTACCATTATTTTTTGCCGCAAACCATTTAATCTTGTTGTTTAATCCTTTTTCTATATGAATAGCTCATTACAATTATTGTTAATATTTCGTGTAAACAGCAGAGAGATGCTAAGTAGGACATTGTCTCAGGTAAGATTGCATGGTAAATCAAGACTCGCGCGTATTTCTTCCACCAGCCTACGTCACAGCGAAGTAACCAATGGGAGCGTAATTGGCCGGAGTGGCCTACCTTATATTCTAGTTACATTGACCGTTACATAGGTTTCAACAGTTTCAAAATTAACTTTAGCTTACATACATACGAAATAACGGTTTACTCTTTACGTTAGTCGTATTTGGTTTTCATTCTGATTTAGTTTTAGATTTTTTAGTTATTTTTCATACTGGGTGTAGCGTTTTTCTCTTTTAATTGCGATAGTGTTAGAACATAATTTAAATCAATCCTTAAATTTTTAGTGACCGTCAATCAGTGAATGTTTTAGTGGATGGTTAGTGACCGATCCTCACTAACCATCCACTAAAACATAATTTAAATAGTTTACATTTGAATTTTTAATATAATCGGCGTCGTTCATAATTATCTACCCGTTAATTATGCCACCCGAAAGATATATTGCAACGTTAAAGGTATTTTTAAAATGAATTATATATTGTACGCGTCTTTCCATGTACATTATTTGTATTATTTTTTATCTCATATTCTGTTCTTTATAGAGGTGCACTAAACTAGTATTCGAACAGTGTTGCTAGGTCTAAAAAAATTTTTTCTGAAGATTTGACATGAAAATTTCGGAAGATTGCCGAAAATTTCGGAAGTTGTTTTGTCAAATCTCAAGAAAATGTAATAAGCTTAAGTGAAAAGAATATATACAGTATACATAATTATTATCACAAAATAATTTTAACACACCAACGTTGTCTTATATTTTAAACCTCCCCCTCCTTCACTTTTTCTTCTTCCCCGCCAGTCATGTAGATACTGTTGTTCACCAAACTTGTAAACTCCGCGTCAACTTTGAAATCATAAGCAGGTTGCAGATTTTGTATTTCTTTTGGTATGCAGAAGTCTGGAGATCGTTTGGGTGCTCTGTCTATTTCTGATTTTAGTTTTCGTACGGTTTATAGTAGAAAATACTCTCTCAATACTTGTGGATGAATGGGGTAAACACAGAAGTGACTGCATAAAGGTAGACAGCTTCGGAAACATTGGTGAACCATCCCCCTTTTTCACATTACGCACGGCATTCCAAAATTCTGTTGGATTTTCACTGTCTATGTCTACCTTTGTGTTTCTCAGCATCCTCCACTCTGTGTCAAGTTCCTGAATATCTTTCACTAAGTTCGGAAAGTGACATATTTTCATGTTTATCACGGCGACTTGACGTTATTATGACCTGGTGTAGGCTAGACATTACAGTATCTGTTTATTCAGGTGCAGTCATGTCGTGCGACTCTGTCAGCTTGAGACTAAACAATAAGGATTAGTCACTCTTGTTGAATAAGCAGTATGGTAAAATAAGTGGATATTGCAAAATGCCTATTACATCATTGTGTATAGATGGTCATAATTGTTTGTGACAGGAGGAATGAACTATAATTTTGGACAAGACCTCTATAAACTTTTATTGAAAGCAATTATAATTACGGTTGCAAGGAAACACTAGATTTGATGTCATATCGTACGGAAAAACAAAACTCTAGAAATGCGACATTGCACTGAAACGAGAGTAGGAAAATGACCCCCCGCGGAAAAAGACCCGCGTCGCATGCAGTTAACTTCAGGTACGTATCGCGCGAATCGCAGCTTCGTGCCCTACTCTCACCGAAACTCGCGTCGGAAAAAATTCGGAAGATTTACACCAAATTTCGTATTTTCTGGAATATTACAAAAAATAGGAAGATCTTCCGAAATTTCGGAAGACCTGGCAACACTGCATTCGAAAGTTACAGGTACCAACGTAACCGTTCCAAAAAAAAATAACAGGTACGAACTACGAATACCTGTTATTATATACTTATTATACATATACCTGTATAATTTGTTACAATAAATAAATTGAAGCTAAACGTATTAACAGTGGTACTGTACACTGTGATTTTATTAAGCTTTTACTGTTTAAAAGAAAATAAGAGAATTTATAGGCCTATCTCTCTTTGGGAATACTAATTTAAACTTTCACTAGGAGTAAACAAACCTGACATAGATTTAAAGAGGTTTCTGTTTTTGTTAAAGGAGGTGGTTTTATATATGTTTGTTCAAACACTTTATAATCATTATAATAATAAATAATAATGACCAGATTTAGTTAATTATGAATGTGAGTTAAATTATTTTAACGTCACCTCGCCTTTACATAACCTGTTCTCAACGAGTTCGTCAACGGCCCTGGAAAATCTGATGCGGGGAAGTTAGATGTATTTAAATTGTTTTCTCGGGTACAGTGTTGAGGTTTCCACATTCCTCCTGTCAAAATGTGGTGGTGACCCAAGGGCTTTTGGTTCTGATAAGGTAAGTGAGTAAAGTATCGGGTATATTATTCTTCTCTTTAATTATTACTTCCATATTCCTTAAGGAATGGAAGTATGGTGATGGCAAAAAAAATCGTGTTTGAGATTATTGCAGATTCTGATTCTACTACACTCAAAACATGAAAAAAAGTCGTTTTCCGAAAAGTGTGTGTGTGTGTGTGTGTCTGTCTGTCTATGTGTGTGTGTCTGTGTGTAGATTTTTTTTCTATGGCAAACGATAACTGCCGCAAATTCAAACAGAATCAAATAATTTTTTGCATACAGCCCTGATTTGTAGAGTACTCACGACCTATTGTTTTTGGTGAAGATCGGTTGAGGGAAAGGGGTAGTTTACCTGCAACGGTTTTTTTTTATCAAGGGAAATTTTTTTTATTTTGGCAAACGATAACAGCCGCAAATTCAAACAGAATCAAATAATGTTTCGCATACAGCCCTGAATTGTAGAGTTCTCAAGACCTATTGTTTTTGGTGAAGATCGGTTAAGGGAAAGGGGTAGTTTACCTGCAACGTTTTATGTTTTAACAAGGGTATTTCCTATGGCAAACGATAACAGCCGCAAATTCAAACAGAATCAAAAGATTATTTGCATACAGCCCTAAATTACAGAGTTCTCAAGACCTATTGTTTTTGGTGAAGATCGGTTGAGGGAAAGGGGTAGTTTACCTGCAACGTTTTTTTAACAAGGGTATTTTTTATGGCAAACGATAACAGCCGCAAATTCAAACAGAATCAAATAATTTTACTTCCATATTCCTTAAGGAATGGAAGTATGGTGATGGCAAAAAAAATCGTGTTCGAGATTATTGCAGATTCTGATTCTACTACACTCAAAACATGAAAAAAAGTCGTTTTCCGAAAAGTGTCTGTGTGTGTGTCTGTGTGTCTGTGTGTGTGTCTGTCTGTGTGTCTAAGGATTTTTTTTCTATGGCAAACGATAACTGCCGCAAATTCAAACAGAATCAAATAATTTTTTGCATACAGCCCTGATTTGTAGAGGACTCGCGACCTATTGTTTTTGGTGAAGATCGGTTGAGGGAAAGGGGTAGTTTACCTGCAACGGTTTTTTTTATCAAGGGAAATTTTTTTTTTTTGGCAAACGATAACAGCCGCAAATTCAAACAGAATCAAATAATGTTTCGCATACACCCCTGAATTGTAGAGTTCTCAAGACCTATTGTTTTTGGTGAAGATCGGTTAAGGGAAAGGGGTAGTTTACCTGTAACGTTTTATGTTTTAACAAGGGTATTTCCTATGGCAAACGATAACAGCCGCAAATTCAAACAGAATCAAAAGATTATTTGCATACAGCCCTAAATTGTAGAGTTCTCAAGACCTATTGTTTTTGGTGAAGATCGGTTAAGGGAAAGGGGTAGTTTACCTACAACGTTTTTTTAACAAGGGTATTTTCTATGGCAAACGATAACAGCCGCAAATTCAAACAGAATCAAATAATTTTTTGCATACAGCCCTGATTTGTAGAGTACTCACGACGTATTGTTTTTGGTGAAAATCGGTTGAGGGGAAGGGGTAGTTTACCTGCAACGTTTTTTTTTATCAAGGGAAATTTTTTTTTTTATTTGGCAAACGATAACAGCCGCAAATTCAAACAGAATCAAATAATGTTTCGCATACCGCCCTTATTTGTAGAGTTCTCAATACCTATTGTTTTTGGTGAAGCTCGGTTAAGGAAAAGGGGTAGTTTACCTACAACGTTTTTTTAACAAGGGTATTTTCTATGGCAAACGATAACAGCCGCAAATTCAAACAGAATCAAATAATTTTCTGCATACAGCCCTGATTTGTAGAGTACTCAAGACCTATTGTTTTTGGTGAAGATCGGTTGAGGGAAAGGGGTAGTTTACCTGCAACGTTTTTTATCAAGCGTATTTTCTATGGCAAACGATAACTGCCGCAAATTCAAACAGAATCAAATAATTTTTTGCATACGTCAGTGAATTGTAGAGGACTCAAGGCCTTTAGATTTTGGTGAAGATCAGTTAAGGGGAAGGGGTAGTTTACCTGCAACCTTTTACGTTTTAACAAGAGTAAAGTACTTGAAAATTCATTTAAACTTTTTCAAACAATGGTAATTGTTGAAAATAAAATAATTTTGTTGCCAGGCAATCTGAAAATTTCAGATTTTGTACCACAAAATCTGAAAAGATTATACCATAGTTTATGAAATGGTTAATAATACGTCAGTGGAAGGTGTAATGAGAAATTAGCAGAAATGGAAACCTGGGGAATGTTAACTGTTCTGTAGATACAATTTTGTCAGAATGTTTGGAAATGATCATCAACATTGAAGAAAAAGTAAGCATATTAAGAAACATATGTAAGTACTTATTATAAAAAAATAATGTTTGTTTTTTGATAAAGTCATTTTGATTATAAAATATAAATATTTACAACAAGAAAAGAATTTTCAGTTTTCAAAATTTAAATATATTTTTATAAAACAATGGGTTCTTCATTGAGGTGGGGACCATGTCACTCACTCCATCTCAAGCCTCCTCTCCCATTTTGCAGAAAAAGAGGACCCTGTCAAGGCTGATACTTTGACGACAGTGACAGGGCTTTCCACCAAATTCAGCAGAGTGACAGGTAGGCCCAACTCTGATTGGCTCCTCAGATTTCTCCAGCGTTAGTAGGTTCTATGAAAATATTTTATTTCAAAAATGATTTTAAATATAAATCTTAGATATGTTTTATAAATCTCATGTTTTATGTTTTAACATGGGTAATTTTTTATATGACGAACCATAACTGCCGTAAATTCAAACAGAATCAAATAATTTTTTACATATGTGCCTGAGCTATAGAGAACTCAATGTCTGTTGATTTTGGTGAAGATCGGTTACGGGGAAAGGGCAGTTTACCAGAAACATTTTTTGTTGTAACATGAGTAAAGTACTTAATTTTGATAAAGTATCCTGATAAGATCTTAATAATCCACTGTAGAAACGTAGATGAAATATCTATAAATGAAGAGGCTAGTTGAACGGGCTGGGGGTAATTTTCTATAAATCAAAATTATAGTTGAAGGGGGAGGGGATAATATTTTTTATATGTGTACTACGTTATTGGCAAGAAAGAAGTATTTTTTTGTTAAAATTCCTTCCCTGACTGTTTGGCTGAAAATGATTTTAAATATAAATCTTAGAATATGGAAGTCATGTATGGTTCTCCATACCGATATTTTACTTCCGTGTTCCTTAAGGAAATGGAAGTATGGTGATGGCAAAAAAAATTGTGTTCGAGATTATTGCAGATTCTGATTGTACTACACTTAAAACATGAAAAAAAGTCATTTTTCGAAAAGTGTCTGTGTGTCTTTGTGTGTGTCTGTGTGTCTATAGATTTTTTACTATGGCAAACGATAACAGCCGCAAATTCAAACAGAATCAAATAATTTTTTGCATACAGCCCTGATTTGTAGAGTACTCGCGACCTATTGTTTTTGGTGAAGATCGGTTGAGGGAAAGGGGTAGTTTACCGGCAACGGTTTTTTTTTATAAAGGGTAATTTTGTTTGTTTGGAAAACGATAACAGCCGCAAATTCAAACAGAATCAAATAATGTTTCGCATACAGCCCTGAATTGTAGAGTTCTCACGATCTGTTGATTTTGGTAAAGATCGGTTAAGGGAAAGGGGTAGTTTACCTGCAACGTTTTATGTTTTAACAAGGGTATTTTATATGGCAAACGATAGCAGCCGCAAATTCAAACAGAATCAAATGATTATTTGCATACAACGCTGAGTTGTAGAGTTCTCAAGACCTATTGATTTTGGTGAAGATCGGTTAAGGGAAAGGGGTAGTTTACCTGCCACGTTTTTTGTTTTATCAAGGGTATTTTCAGAATGATCACAGTTGCACACCACTATGTAAAAATTATCCCAATTAGCGCTTTCAAGCTTCACAGCCCATCGTCAGATTGGAATAGACACAAAATAAGTGGAAACAACCCCTTCACCCCTCTCCACCACCATGCTCACACACAACAAGCTATAATATAAATGACCCTTCCCCACCCCCTAAACCCTGTCCCACCATCTGTAGAGTTACATATTTTTTCTAGCAAATTCCTTGTGTTTCAGTGTTGTGTGTGTGTGTGTGTGTGTGTGTGTGTGTGTGTGTGTGTGTGTGTGCATCCTTTTAAACTACCCACTTCCTCTCCACACACGTGGGTCAGTCAACACCCTTATTTTAAAACATCCAAATAGTACTATGCAAAATAATTCTTAATATTATCTATCTGTCCTCTATCATTTACTTCTTAATCATGTTATAAAATATTTCTTCATTATCAAATTTAATTTTAATATTAATTAAATTGTCTAACCCTTTTTCTCTCTCTTTCAATATTTCTAACTCCTCTCTAAGCTTCCTTTCAACTGTGTTATTCACTACTTTTACAATTTCGTATTCTTCCAAAGGATTAACAAACTTATGGTTGTCTTCTATGAAATGTCTTGCATATAACGAATTGGTTGTTCTATTACCTTCTCCACGTTTGTGGTCAGACAACCTGCATACGAATTTCCGTCCTGTCTCTCCTAGGTACACCTTGTTGCAGTCTTTACATTTTAATTTATAAATTCCGCTTTTCTGTAATACTGGAATTTTTTCTATATTCTTATTCCTTATCTTATCAAATACCGTTTCACATTTTTTAATAGCTATATCTACTCCATATTTATTAAAAGATTTTATAATTTTTCTAGTATGTGAACCTATGTATGTCAATGACCCTGCATAATTCTTTTGTTCCGGTTCTATTTTATCTTTTTGTATGTTAACCCTTTTCATAACTTTATCCACTATGTTGGTGTTATAATTATTATTCCTTACAATTCCCTTTATCGTTCTTAACTCCCTATCTTTTGACTCGGTCTCTTTTAAACACTTCTGAGCTCTGTAACAAAACGAATTGATTGCCGCCATTTTATATCTATATGGGTGGTAAGACTCTCTTGGTATAATTATATCAGAATACGACTCTTTCCTAAATATCCCAAACTGTAGTTTCTCATTATCTTTAATTTCTATGTTTAAATCTAAGTAATTTATTTTCTTACCTCCTATCTCTTCTTTAAATTGTAAATTTTTTTATCCTTACTATTTACCTCATTTATAAACTCATGCACTTCTTCTATGCTTCCTTCCCAAATTACTAATACATCATCAACGTATCTAGACCATAATTTTATATTGTTTTTATACTTAGTGGAAGTTATTAATTGCTTTTCAAAATCATTCATGTATATTTCAGCAAGAATAGGGGATAATGAAGACCCCATAGGTAAACCTTTTTTCTGTATATAAAACTTGTTATTAAACCTAAAATAGTTCTGATTTACACATTCTTTAATTACTTTCATCAACTGCTTTTTATACCTGTATTCTCCCATATTATTATCGTTTATTAACTTAATAACTTTATTTACTGTGATATTGGTAAACATGTCCTTAACATCCAGTGATATCAATTTTGTATTTACATTAATCCTAACATTTTCTAATTTTTCTATCAATTTTACATTATTCTCTATGTTGTATTTTGTCCCAAATTCATATTTCTCTTTCAGTACTCTGCTAACTTCCTTTGATAATTTATAAATAGGTGCATTAATAAAAGACACAATCGGTCTAATTGGTTTTCCTTCTTTATGTATCTTAACCTGACTTTTAAAAGTTGGTGCTGTTGGATTACTTTCCAATAAATACTTTTTCTTATTTTCTTCTATAAATGTTATCTGTTTCATCATTTGTTTTATCCTTGACTGGTACTTACTTGTATAATCATACTTTATTTCCTCGTATGGTCCTTCCCTTATAAATTCTTCCGTTTTCTTTATGTATTCGTCCTTTCTCAGTAGTACCATTGTATTTCCTTTGTCCGCCTTCGTTACTATAATATCATTCTTCTTTATTTTATTCTTTAGTTTAGTTACAGTTGATTTGATTTTTTGTTCATTTTTTGAATTATACAAACTTCCCTTAAATATTTTATCTACTACATTCCCTACTTCCCACCTTATTCTTTTTTTATCATTTTCATTTCCTAGTTTTTGTATTATGCTTTCGCATTCAATAATCGTTTTTTCTTGATTTAATTCTGGTGGCGGTGCGTATTTTAACCCTTTTGCTAACATTTCTTTTTCTTCTGTATTGAAATTTACCTCTGTAAGGTTTATTACTCTTTTTTCATAGTTATTCTTAGAGAGGTGTTCCTTTTTTACTTCGTTCTTTTTTATTAACTTATTTAACTTATCTACCATTTTTTTATTTTTCTTTTCCAATTTCTTTTCTACGTACCCCAAACCAAAATTATATAATATTTCTTCTAACTCTACATACGAGTATATTCTTAACAATTCTATGTGTCTGTCATATAATTCCCTATTATATCTATTGATTAAGCCGTAGAGTGACCTTATTTCCAGTTTTATCCACAACTTCTCGCTTTGTTCTTTTACTTTTTTGGCTACACTGTTCTTATTTTTAATTTTAACTTGAGCGTACTTTGGGATGACATTATTATCCAGACATTGTTTATTAAACCATATTTTACTTAAAACCCTCTTCAATTTAACTTTTAACTTAAGATATTTAAATACTTTACTTACCTTATTGTTGTCGTTTATTACCTCATTGTTGTTGTCCATTACCTGTAGTCGATTGCACATCTTAACAGACGTTTAATGAAGAAATTTGTGTTAGTGGTTTAAATCACAATCAGAATGATCACAGTTGCACACCACTATGTAAAAATTATCCCAATTAGCGCTTTCAAGCTTCACAGCCCATCGTCAGATTGGAATAGACACAAAATAAGTGGAAACAACCCCTTCACCCCTCTCCACCACCATGCTCACACACAACAAGCTATAATATAAATGACCCTTCCCCACCCCCTAAACCCTGTCCCACCATCTGTAGAGTTACATATTTTTTCTAGCAAATTCCTTGTGTTTCAGTGTTGTGTGTGTGTGTGTGTGTGTGTGTGTGTGTGTGTGTGTGTGTGCATCCTTTTAAACTACCCACTTCCTCTCCACACACGTGGGTCAGTCAACACCCTTATTTTAAAACATCCAAATAGTACTATGCAAAATAATTCTTAATATTATCTATCTGTCCTCTATCATTTACTTCTTAATCATGTTATAAAATATTTTTTCATTATCAAATTTAATTTTAATATTAATTAAATTGTCTAACCCTTTTTCTCTCTCTTTCAATATTTCTAACTCCTCTCTAAGCTTCCTTTCAACTGTGTTATTCACTACTTTTACAATTTCGTATTCTTCCAAAGGATTAACAAACTTATGGTTGTCTTCTATGAAATGTCTTGCATATAACGAATTGGTTGTTCTATTACCTTCTCCACGTTTGTGGTCAGACAACCTGCATACGAATTTCCGTCCTGTCTCTCCTAGGTACACCTTGTTGCAGTCTTTACATTTTAATTTATAAATTCCGCTTTTCTGTAATACTGGAATTTTTTCTATATTCTTATTCCTTATCTTATCAAATACCGTTTCACATTTTTTAATAGCTATATCTACTCCATATTTATTAAAAGATTTTATAATTTTTCTAGTATGTGAACCTATGTATGTCAATGACCCTGCATAATTCTTTTGTTCCGGTTCTATTTTATCTTTTTGTATGTTAACCCTTTTCATAACTTTATCCACTATGTTGGTGTTATAATTATTATTCCTTACAATTCCCTTTATCGTTCTTAACTCCCTATCTTTTGACTCGGTCTCTTTTAAACACTTCTGAGCTCTGTAACAAAACGAATTGATTGCCGCCATTTTATATCTATATGGGTGGTAAGACTCTCTTGGTATAATTATATCAGAATACGACTCTTTCCTAAATATCCCAAACTGTAGTTTCTCATTATCTTTAATTTCTATGTTTAAATCTAAGTAATTTATTTTCTTACCTCCTATCTCTTCTTTAAATTGTAAGTTTTTATCCTTACTATTTACCTCATTTATAAACTCATGCACTTCTTCTATGCTTCCTTC
This sequence comes from Magicicada septendecula, assembly GCA_034769895.1. Lineage (NCBI taxonomy): Eukaryota > Metazoa > Arthropoda > Insecta > Hemiptera > Cicadidae > Magicicada > Magicicada septendecula. Next base: position 138,397,112 of record CM068370.1, read on the forward strand.
CCAAATTACTAATACATCATCAACGTATCTAGACCATAATTTTATATTGTTTTTATACTTAGTGGAAGTTATTAATTGCTTTTCAAAATCATTCATGTATATTTCAGCAAGAATAGGGGATAATGAAGACCCCATAGGTAAACCTTTTTTCTGTATATAAAACTTGTTATTAAACCTAAAATAGTTCTGATTTACACATTCTTTAATTACTTTCATCAACTGCTTTTTATACCTGTATTCTCCCATATTATTATCGTTTATTAACTTAATAACTTTATTTACTGTGATATTGGTAAACATGTCCTTAACATCCAGTGATATCAATTTTGTATTTACATTAATCCTAACATTTTCTAATTTTTCTATCAATTTTACATTATTCTCTATGTTGTATTTTGTCCCAAATTCATATTTCTCTTTCAGTACTCTGCTAACTTCCTTTGATAATTTATAAATAGGTGCATTAATAAAAGACACAATCGGTCTAATTGGTTTTCCTTCTTTATGTATCTTAACCTGACTTTTAAAAGTTGGTGCTGTTGGATTACTTTCCAATAAATACTTTTTCTTATTTTCTTCTATAAATGTTATCTGTTTCATCATTTGTTTTATCCTTGACTGGTACTTACTTGTATAATCATACTTTATTTCCTCGTATGGTCCTTCCCTTATAAATTTTTCCGTTTTCTTTATGTATTCGTCCTTTCTCAGTAGTACCATTGTATTTCCTTTGTCCGCCTTCGTTACTATAATATCATTCTTCTTTATTTTATTCTTTAGTTTAGTTACAGTTGATTTGATTTTTTGTTCATTTTTTGAATTATACAAACTTCTCTTAAATATTTTATCTACTACATTCCCTACTTCCCACCTTATTCTTTTTTTATCATTTTCATTTCCTAGTTTTTGTATTATGCTTTCGCATTCAATAATCGTTTTTTCTTGATTTAATTCTGGTGGCGGTGCGTATTTTAACCCTTTTGCTAACATTTCTTTTTCTTCTGTTTATTATTATCCCAAATAATTCCCAATTATTATATCCCAAATATTATTATTATCCCAATTATTATTAATATCCCAAATTATTATTCCCAATTATTATCCCAAATAATTGGGATAATTTTTACATAGTGGTGTGCAACTGTGATCATTCTGATTGTGATTTAAACCACTAACACAAATTTCTTCATTAAACGTCTGTTAAGATGTGCAATCGACTACAGGTAATGGACAACAACAATGAGGTAATAAACGACAACAATAAGGTAAGTAAAGTATTTAAATATCTTAAGTTAAAAGTTAAATTGAAGAGGGTTTTAAGTAAAATATGGTTTAATAAACAATGTCTGGATAATAATGTCATCCCAAAGTACGCTCAAGTTAAAATTAAAAATAAGAACAGTGTAGCCAAAAAAGTAAAAGAACAAAGCGAGAAGTTGTGGATAAAACTGGAAATAAGGTCACTCTACGGCTTAATCAATAGATATAATAGGGAATTATATGACAGACACATAGAATTGTTAAGAATATACTCGTATGTAGAGTTAGAAGAAATATTATATAATTTTGGTTTGGGGTACGTAGAAAAGAAATTGGAAAAGAAAAATAAAAAAATGGTAGATAAGTTAAATAAGTTAATAAAAAAGAACGAAGTAAAAAAGGAACACCTCTCTAAGAATAACTATGAAAAAAGAGTAATAAACCTTACAGAGGTAAATTTCAATACAGAAGAAAAAGAAATGTTAGCAAAAGGGTTAAAATACGCACCGCCACCAGAATTAAATCAAGAAAAAACGATTATTGAATGCGAAAGCATAATACAAAAACTAGGAAATGAAAATGATAAAAAAAGAATAAGGTGGGAAGTAGGGAATGTAGTAGATAAAATATTTAAGGGAAGTTTGTATAATTCAAAAAATCAAATCAACTGTAACTAAACTAAAGAATAAAATAAAGAAGAATGATATTATAGTAACGAAGGCGGACAAAGGAAATACAATGGTACTACTGAGAAAGGACGAATACATAAAGAAAACGGAAGAATTTATAAGGGAAGGACCATACGAGGAAATAAAGTATGATTATACAAGTAAGTACCAGTCAAGGATAAAACAAATGATGAAACAGATAACATTTATAGAAGAAAATAAGAAAAAGTATTTATTGGAAAGTAATCCAACAGCACCAACTTTTAAAAGTCAGGTTAAGATACATAAAGAAGGAAAACCAATTAGACCGATTGTGTCTTTTATTAATGCACCTATTTATAAATTATCAAAGGAAGTTAGCAGAGTACTGAAAGAGAAATATGAATTTGGGACAAAATACAACATAGAGAATAATGTAAAATTGATAGAAAAATTAGAAAATGTTAGGATTAATGTAAATACAAAATTGATATCACTGGATGTTAAGGACATGTTTACCAATATCACAGTAAATAAAGTTATTAAGTTAATAAACGATAATAATATGGGAGAATACAGGTATAAAAAGCAGTTGATGAAAGTAATTAAAGAATGTGTAAATCAGAACTATTTTAGGTTTAATAACAAGTTTTATATACAGAAAAAAGGTTTACCTATGGGGTCTTCATTATCCCCTATTCTTGCTGAAATATACATGAATGATTTTGAAAAGCAATTAATAACTTCCACTAAGTATAAAAACAATATAAAATTATGGTCTAGATACGTTGATGATGTATTAGTAATTTGGGAAGGAAGCATAGAAGAAGTGCATGAGTTTATAAATGAGGTAAATAGTAAGGATAAAAAAATTTACAATTTAAAGAAGAGATAGGAGGTAAGAAAATAAATTACTTAGATTTAAACATAGAAATTAAAGATAATGAGAAACTACAGTTTGGGATATTTAGGAAAGAGTCGTATTCTGATATAATTATACCAAGAGAGTCTTACCACCCATATAGATATAAAATGGCGGCAATCAATTCGTTTTGTTACAGAGCTCAGAAGTGTTTAAAAGAGACCGAGTCAAAAGATAGGGAGTTAAGAACGATAAAGGGAATTGTAAGGAATAATAATTATAACACCAACATAGTGGATAAAGTTATGAAAAGGGTTAACATACAAAAAGATAAAATAGAACCGGAACAAAAGAATTATGCAGGGTCATTGACATACATAGGTTCACATACTAGAAAAATTATAAAATCTTTTAATAAATATGGAGTAGATATAGCTATTAAAAAATGTGAAACGGTATTTGATAAGATAAGGAATAAGAATATAGAAAAAATTCCAGTATTACAGAAAAGCGGAATTTATAAATTAAAATGTAAAGACTGCAACAAGGTGTACCTAGGAGAGACAGGACGGAAATTCGTATGCAGGTTGTCTGACCACAAACGTGGAGAAGGTAATAGAACAACCAATTCGTTATATGCAAGACATTTCATAGAAGACAACCATAAGTTTGTTAATCCTTTGGAAGAATACGAAATTGTAAAAGTAGTGAATAACACAGTTGAAAGGAAGCTTAGAGAGGAGTTAGAAATATTGAAAGAGAGAGAAAAAGGGTTAGACAATTTAATTAATATTAAAATTAAATTTGATAATGAAGAAATATTTTATAACATGATTAAGAAGTAAATGATAGAGGACAGATAGATAATATTAAGAATTATTTTGCATAGTACTATTTGGATGTTTTAAAATAAGGGTGTTGACTGACCCACGTGTGTGGAGAGGAAGTGGGTAGTTTAAAAGGATGCACACACACACACACACACACACACACACACACACACACACACACACACACACACACAACACTGAAACACAAGGAATTTGCTAGAAAAAATATGTAACTCTACAGATGGTGGGACAGGGTTTAGGGGGTGGGGAAGGGTCATTTATATTATAGCTTGTTGTGTGTGAGCATGGTGGTGGAGAGGGGTGAAGGGGTTGTTTCCACTTATTTTGTGTCTATTCCAATCTGACGATGGGCTGTGAAGCTTGAAAGCGCTAATTGGGATAATTTTTACATAGTGGTGTGCAACTGTGATCATTCTGATTGTGATTTAAACCACTAACACAAATTTCTTCATTAAACGTCTGTTAAGATGTGCAATCGACTACAGGTAATGGACAACAACAATGAGGTAATAAACGACAACAATAAGGTAAGTAAAGTATTTAAATATCTTAAGTTAAAAGTTAAATTGAAGAGGGTTTTAAGTAAAATATGGTTTAATAAACAATGTCTGGATAATAATGTCATCCCAAAGTACGCTCAAGTTAAAATTAAAAATAAGAACAGTGTAGCCAAAAAAGTAAAAGAACAAAGCGAGAAGTTGTGGATAAAACTGGAAATAAGGTCACTCTACGGCTTAATCAATAGATATAATAGGGAATTATATGACAGACACATAGAATTGTTAAGAATATACTCGTATGTAGAGTTAGAAGAAATATTATATAATTTTGGTTTGGGGTACGTAGAAAAGAAATTGGAAAAGAAAAATAAAAAAATGGTAGATAAGTTAAATAAGTTAATAAAAAAGAACGAAGTAAAAAAGGAACACCTCTCTAAGAATAACTATGAAAAAAGAGTAATAAACCTTACAGAGGTAAATTTCAATACAGAAGAAAAAGAAATGTTAGCAAAAGGGTTAAAATACGCACCGCCACCAGAATTAAATCAAGAAAAAACGATTATTGAATGCGAAAGCATAATACAAAAACTAGGAAATGAAAATGATAAAAAAAGAATAAGGTGGGAAGTAGGGAATGTAGTAGATAAAATATTTAAGGGAAGTTTGTATAATTCAAAAAATGAACAAAAAATCAAATCAACTGTAACTAAACTAAAGAATAAAATAAAGAAGAATGATATTATAGTAACGAAGGCGGACAAAGGAAATACAATGGTACTACTGAGAAAGGACGAATACATAAAGAAAACGGAAGAATTTATAAGGGAAGGACCATACGAGGAAATAAAGTATGATTATACAAGTAAGTACCAGTCAAGGATAAAACAAATGATGAAACAGATAACATTTATAGAAGAAAATAAGAAAAAGTATTTATTGGAAAGTAATCCAACAGCACCAACTTTTAAAAGTCAGGTTAAGATACATAAAGAAGGAAAACCAATTAGACCGATTGTGTCTTTTATTAATGCACCTATTTATAAATTATCAAAGGAAGTTAGCAGAGTACTGAAAGAGAAATATGAATTTGGGACAAAATACAACATAGAGAATAATGTAAAATTGATAGAAAAATTAGAAAATGTTAGGATTAATGTAAATACAAAATTGATATCACTGGATGTTAAGGACATGTTTACCAATATCACAGTAAATAAAGTTATTAAGTTAATAAACGATAATAATATGGGAGAATACAGGTATAAAAAGCAGTTGATGAAAGTAATTAAAGAATGTGTAAATCAGAACTATTTTAGGTTTAATAACAAGTTTTATATACAGAAAAAAGGTTTACCTATGGGGTCTTCATTATCCCCTATTCTTGCTGAAATATACATGAATGATTTTGAAAAGCAATTAATAACTTCCACTAAGTATAAAAACAATATAAAATTATGGTCTAGATACGTTGATGATGTATTAGTAATTTGGGAAGGAAGCATAGAAGAAGTGCATGAGTTTATAAATGAGGTAAATAGTAAGGATAAAAACTTACAATTTAAAGAAGAGATAGGAGGTAAGAAAATAAATTACTTAGATTTAAACATAGAAATTAAAGATAATGAGAAACTACAGTTTGGGATATTTAGGAAAGAGTCGTATTCTGATATAATTATACCAAGAGAGTCTTACCACCCATATAGATATAAAATGGCGGCAATCAATTCGTTTTGTTACAGAGCTCAGAAGTGTTTAAAAGAGACCGAGTCAAAAGATAGGGAGTTAAGAACGATAAAGGGAATTGTAAGGAATAATAATTATAACACCAACATAGTGGATAAAGTTATGAAAAGGGTTAACATACAAAAAGATAAAATAGAACCGGAACAAAAGAATTATGCAGGGTCATTGACATACATAGGTTCACATACTAGAAAAATTATAAAATCTTTTAATAAATATGGAGTAGATATAGCTATTAAAAAATGTGAAACGGTATTTGATAAGATAAGGAATAAGAATATAGAAAAAATTCCAGTATTACAGAAAAGCGGAATTTATAAATTAAAATGTAAAGACTGCAACAAGGTGTACCTAGGAGAGACAGGACGGAAATTCGTATGCAGGTTGTCTGACCACAAACGTGGAGAAGGTAATAGAACAACCAATTCGTTATATGCAAGACATTTCATAGAAGACAACCATAAGTTTGTTAATCCTTTGGAAGAATACGAAATTGTAAAAGTAGTGAATAACACAGTTGAAAGGAAGCTTAGAGAGGAGTTAGAAATATTGAAAGAGAGAGAAAAAGGGTTAGACAATTTAATTAATATTAAAATTAAATTTGATAATGAAGAAATATTTTATAACATGATTAAGAAGTAAATGATAGAGGACAGATAGATAATATTAAGAATTATTTTGCATAGTACTATTTGGATGTTTTAAAATAAGGGTGTTGACTGACCCACGTGTGTGGAGAGGAAGTGGGTAGTTTAAAAGGATGCACACACACACACACACACACACACACACACACACACACACACACACACACACACACACACACACACACACACACACACACACACACACACACACACACAACACTGAAACACAAGGAATTTGCTAGAAAAAATATGTAACTCTACAGATGGTGGGACAGGGTTTAGGGGGTGGGGAAGGGTCATTTATATTATAGCTTGTTGTGTGTGAGCATTGAGGTGGAGAGGGGTGAAGGGGTTGTTTCCACTTATTTTGTGTCTATTCCAATCTGACGATGGGCTGTGAAGCTTGAAAGCGCTAATTGGGATAATTTTTACATAGTGGTGTGCAACTGTGATCATTCTGATTGTGATTTAAACCACTAACACAAATTTCTTCATTAAACAAGGGTATTTTGTATGGCAAACGATAAAAGCCGCAAATTCAAACAGAATCACATAATATTTTGCATACTGCCCTGAATTGTAGAGTTCTCAAGACCTATCGTTTTTCGTGAAGATCGGTTGAGGGGAAGGGGTAGTTTACCCGCAACGGTTTTTTATCAAGGGTAATTTTACTTCCATATTCCTTAAGGAATGGAAGTATGGTGATGGCAAAAAAAATCGTGTTCGAGATTATTGCAGATTCTGATTCTACTACACTCAAAACATGAAAAAAAGTCGTTTTCCGAAAAGTGTCTGTGTGTCTGTCTGTCTGTGTGTCTGTGTGTCTGTGTGTCTGTCTGTCTGTCTGTCTGTAGATTTTTTTTCTATGGCAAACGATAACTGCCGCAAATTCAAACAGAATCAAATAATTTTTTGCATACAGCCCGGTTTTGCAGAGTTCTCGCGACCTATTGTTTTTGGTGAAGATCGGTTGAGGGAAAGGGGTAGTTTACCTGCAACGGTTTTTTTTTAGCAAGGGAAATTTTGTTTGTTTGGCAAACGACAACAGCCGCAAATTCAAACAGAATCAAATAATGTTTCGCATACAGCCCTGAATTGTAGAGTTCTGAAGACCTTTTGTTTTTGGTGAAGATCGGTTGAGGGAAAGGGGTAGTTTACCTGCAACGTTTTTTTAACAAGGGTATTTTCTATGGCAAACGATAACAGCCGCAAATTCAAACAGAATCAAATAATGTTTTGCATACAGCCCTGATTTGTAGAGTACTCAAGACCTATTGTTTTTGGTGAATATCGGTTAAGGGGAAGGGGTAGTTTACCTGCAACGTTTTTTTATCAAGCGTATTTTCTATGGCAAACGATAACAGCCGCAAATTCAAACAGAATGAAATAATTTTTTGCATACGTCCCTGAATTGTAGAGGTCTCAATGACTTTCGATTTTGGTGAAGATCGGTTAAGGGGAAGGGGTAGTTTACCTGCAACCTTTTACGTTTTAACAAGAGTAAAGTACTTGAAAATTTATTTAAACTTTTTGAAACAATGGTAATTGTTAAAAATAAAATAATTTTGTTGCCAGGCAATAAAATTATAATTTTTTCATTTTAATGTAATATAATATTTTTCATTTAATACAGCAATAAAAAGGCAGGTAAGACACAGCCTGGTTGTTTGGCTGAAAATGATTTTAAATATAAATCTTAGAATATGGAAGTCATGTATGGTTCTCCATACCGATATTTTACTTCCATATTCCTTAAGGAATGGAAGTATGGTGATGGCAAAAAAAATAGTGTTCGAGATTATTGCAGATTCTGATTCTACTACACTCAAAACATGAAAAAAAGTCGTTTTCCGAAAAGTGTCTGTGTGTCTGTCTGTCTGTCTGTCTGTCTGTCTGTCTGTCTGTCTGTCTGTGTGTCTGTGTGTCTGTGTGTCTGTAGATTTTTTTTCTATGGCAAACGATAACTGCCGCAAATTCAAACAGAATCAAATAATTTTTTGCATACAGCCCGGTTTTGCAGAGTTCTCGCGACCTATTGTTTTTGGTGAAGATCGGTTGAGGGAAAGGGGTAGTTTACCTGCAACGGTTTTTTTTTAGCAAGGGAAATTTTGTTTGTTTGGCAAACGACAACAGCCGCAAATTCAAACAGAATCAAATAATGTTTCGCATACAGCCCTGAATTGTAGAGTTCTCAAGACCTATTGTTTTTGGTGAAGATCGGTTAAGGGAAAGGGGTAGTTTACCTGTAACGTTTTATGTTTTAACAAGGGTATTTCCTATGGCAAACGATAACAGCCGCAAATTCAAACAGAATGAAAAGATTATTTGCATACAGCCCTAAATTGTAGAGTTCTCAATACCTTTTGTTTTTGGTGAAGATCGGTTAAGGGAAAGGGGTAGTTTACCTACAACGTTTTTTTAACAAGGGTATTTTCTATGGCAAACGATAACAGCCGCAAATTCAAACAGAATCAAATAATTTTCTGCATACAGCCCTGATTTGTAGAGTACTCAAGACCTATTGTTTTTGGTGAAGATCGGTTGAGGGGAAGGGGTAGTTTACCAGCAACGTTTTTTATCATGCGTATTTTCTATGGCAAACGACAACTGCCGCAAATTCAAACAGAATCAAATAATTTTTTGCATACAGCCCTGATTTGTAGAGTACTCGCGACCTATTGTTTTTGGTGAAGATCGGTTGAGGGGAAGGGGTAGTTTACCTGCAACGGTTTTTTTTATCAAGGGAAATTTTTTTTTTTTTGGCAAACGATAACAGCCGCAAATTCAAACAGAATCAAATAATGTTTCGCATACAGCCCTGAATTGTAGATTTATCAAGACCTATTGTTTTTGGTGAAGATCGGTTGAGGGAAAGGGGTAGTTTACCTGCAACGTTTTTTTAACAAGGGTATTTTATATCGCAAACGATAACAGCCGCAAATTCAAACAGAATCAAATAATGTTTTGCATACAGCCCTGATTTGTAGAGTACTCAAGACCTATTGTTTTTGGTGAAGATCGGTTAAGGGGAAGGGGTAGTTTACCTGCAACGTTTTTTTATCAAGCGTATTTTCTATGGCAAACGATAACAGCCGCAAATTCAAACAGAATCAAATAATTTTTTGCATACCTCCCTGAATTGTAGAGGTCTCAATGACTTTCGATTTTGGTGAAGATCGGTTAAGGGGAAGGGGTAGTTTACCTGCAACCTTTTACGTTTTAACAAGAGTAAAGTACTTGAAAATTTATTTAAACTTTTTGAAACAATGGTAATTGTTAAAAATAAAATAATTTTGTTGCCAGGCAATAAAATTATAATTTTTTCATTTTAATGTAATATAATATTTTTCATTTAATACAGCAATAAAAAGGCAGGTAAGACACAGCCTGGCTGTTTGGCTGAAAATGATTTTAAATATAAATCTTAGAATATGGAAGTCATGTATGGTTCTCCATACCGATATTTGTCTATGGTAAACGATAACAGCCGCAAATTCAAACAGAATCAAATATGTTTTGCATACAGCCCTGTATTGTAGAGTTCTCAATACCTATTGGTGTTTGTGAAGATCGGTTAAGGGAAAGGGGTAGTTTACCTGCAACGTTTTATGTTTTAACAAGAGTAATTTTTACTTCCATATTCCTTAAGGAATGGAAGTATGGTGATGGCAAAAAAAATCGTGTTCGAGATTATTGCAGATTCTGATTCTACTACACTCAAAACATGAAAAAAAGTCGTTTTCCGAAAAGTGTCTGTGTGTGTGTCTGTCTGTCTGTGTGTCTGTGTGTCTGTCTGTGTGTCTGTGTGTCTGTCTGTGTGTCTGTGTGTCTGTAGATTTTTTTCTATGGCAAACGATAACTGCCGCAAATTCAAACAGAAACAAATAATTTTTTGCATGCAGCTCTGATTTGCAGAGTACTCGCGACCTATTGTTTTTGGTGAAGATCGGTTGAGGGAAAGGGGTAGTTTACCTGCAACGGTTTTTTTTTTTAGCAAGGGTAATTTTGTTTGTTTGGCAAACGATAACAGCCGCAAATTCAAACAGAATCAAATAATGTTTCGCATACAGCCCTGAATTGTAGAGTTCTCAAGGTCTGTTGATTTTGGTGAAGATCGGTTAAGGGAAAGGGGTAGTTTACCTGTAACGTTTTATGTTTTAACAAGGGTATTTCCTATGGTAAACGATAACAGCCGCAACTTCAAACAGAATCAAAAGATTATTTGCATACATCCCTAAATTGTAGAGTTCTCAAGACCTATTGTTTTTGGTGAAGATCGGTTAAGGGAAAGGGGTAGTTTACCTACAACGTTTTTTTAACAAGGGTATTTTCTATGGCAAACGATAACAGCCGCAAATTCAAACAGAATCAAATAATTTTCTGCATACAGCCCTAATTTGTTGAGTACTCAAGACCTGTTGTTTTTGGTGAAGATCGGTTGAGGGGAAGGGGTAGTTTACCTGCAACGTTTTTTATCAAGCGTATTTTCTATGGCAATCGATAACTGCCGCAAATTCAAACAGAATCAAATAATGTTTCGCATACAGCCCTGAATTGTAGAGTTCTCAAGACCTATTGTTTCTGGTGAAGATCAGTTAAGGGAAAGGGGTAGTTTACCTGTAACGTTTTATGTTTTAACAAGGGTATTTTCTATGGCAAACGATAACTGCCGCAAATTCAAACAGAATCAAATAATTTTTTGCATACCTCCCTGAATTGTAGAGGTCTCAAGGACTTTCGATTTTGGTGAAGATCGGTTAAGGGGAAGGGGTAGTTTACCTGCAACCTTTTACGTTTTAACAAGAGTAAAGTACTTGAAAATTTATTTAAACTTTTTCAAACAATGGTAATTGTTAAAAATAAAATAATTTTGTTGCCAAGCAATAAAATTAAAATTTGTTCATTTTAATGTACATCATGTATAAGAGAAAATATATCGCGCTTGGCAGGCGATATTAAGATTTAAATATAAATCTTAGAATATGGAAGTCATGTATGGTTCTCCATACCGATATTTTCTATGACGAACGATAACTGCCGTAAATTCAATGAGAATCAAATAATGTTTTGCATACAGCCCTGAATTGTAGAGTTCTCAAGACCTATTGTTTTGGTGAAGATCGGTTAATGGCATAGGGTAGTTTACAAGCAACGTTTTATGTTTTATCAAGGGTGTTTTCTATGGCAAACGATAAGAGCCGCAAATTCAAAGAGAATCAAATAATTTGAATTATGAAAGATATCCGGGCTGTTTGGCCGTGGTCCATGGTTAAAATCAAAACCAAACGTTTCGGCAGCTCCACTAGCTGCCATCATCAGTGGAATTAAATTTCTGCACTTTGGGTGTCTACGTGCAGGCCCACAGTACTGTGGTATAGACTAAAGCTGTCCTGCCATGCTACCTGTACATATAAATTCAGCAAAGTCCCACGTACAGGTAAAAATGACACCATCAACCAATCACAACAGAGACAGGACAGCTTTAGTCTATACCACAGTACTGTGGCCTGCACGTAGACACCCAAAGTGCAGAAATTTAATTCCACTGATGACGGCAGCCAGTGGAGCTGCCGAAACGTTTGGTTTTGATTTTAACCATGGACCACGGCCAAACAGCCCGGATATCTTTCATAATTCAAATGACACCGGCCGTGAAAGCCTAAGGAATAATTTTAGAATCAAATAATTGTTTGCATACCGGCCTGAATTGTAGAGTACTCAAGACCTGTCGTTTTTGGTGAAGATCGGTTAAGGGAAAGGGGTAGTTTACCAGCAACAGTTTTTTTGTCAAGGGTAATTTTTTTCTATGGTAAACGATAACAGCCGCAAATTCAAACAGAATCAAATGTTGTTTTGCATACAACCCTGTATTTTAGAGTTCTCAATACCTGTTGGTGTTGGTGAAGATCGGTTAAGGGAAAGGGGTAGTTTACCAGCAACATTTTATGTTTTAACAAGGGTAATTTTTTATATGACGAACGATAACTGCCGTAAATTCAAACAGAATCAACTAGGTTTTTGCATACCTTTTTGAACTAAAGAGAACTCAAGGTCTGTTGATTTTGTTGAAGATCGGTTAAGGGAAGGGGTAGTTTATCAGCAACGTTTTATGTTTTAAAAAGGGTAATTTTTTTATGACGTACGATAACTGCCGTAAATTCAAAGAGAATCAAATAAATTTTTGCACACTTTCCTAAGTTGCAGAAAGCTCAAGTTTGTTGATTTTGGTGAAGATCGGTTAAGAGAAAGGGGTAGTTTACCGGCAACATTTTATGTTGTAACAAGAGAAATGTTTCCATGACAAACGATAACTGCCGCAGATTCAAACAGAATCAAATACTTTTTTGCATGCATCCGTGAATTGTAGAGGACGGAAGGTCTATTGATTTTGGAGAAGATCGGTTAAGAGAAAGGGGTAGTTTACCAGAAACATTTTATGATCTAACAAGAGTAAAGTACTTAATTTTTATAAATAAAGTATCCTGATAAGAAGGTCATAATAATCCACTGTAGAAACGTAGATGAAATATCTATAAATGAAGAGGTTAGGTGAACGGGGTGGGGGTAATTTTCTATAATTAAAAATTATAGTTGAAAGTGGAGGGGAGAATTTTGTATATGTGTACTACGTTATCGGCAACAAAGAAGTAGTTTTTTGTTAAAATTGCTTCCCGGGCTGTTTAGCCGTAGTCCAATTTTTTCTGCAAAACCATACTTTTCGGCAGTGCCATCGACTGCCATCATCAGTGAAAATCGAGTGCGAAAACGTGAGGTGGTATACGTTAGTGACCACAGTACTGTGGTTAATGCTGAAGCAATAAGTAGAAAGACGTAGTTTCTATGGAAATATTTCATTTCGAATATGATTTTAAATATAAATCTTAGAACATGGAAGTCATGTACGGTTCTCCATACCGATATTTTGTATACGTCCCTGAATTGTAGAGGTCTCAAGGACTTTCGATTTTGGTGAAGATCGGTTAAGGTGAAGGGGTAGTTTACCTGCAACCTTTTACGTTTTAACAAGAGTAAAGTACTTGAAAATTTATTTAAACTTTTTGAAACAATGGTAATTGTTAAAAATAAAATAATTGTGTTGCCAGGCAATAAAATTATAATTTTTTCATTTTAATGTAAATCTGTACATAGTATAAAGTAAAGTCGGTCCGTTTTCTCTCTGTGTTTGAAATCGCTAATCTCAGGAAGTACTGAACGGATTTTATTCAAGTTTTCGCCAATAGATAGAGTGTCTATCGAGGAACATTTATGTGTATAATTAATACATATATGTTGTACATTAGCTTAGCTATCACGGTTTATGTCAAGTAAGTGGTATAGTTTACATCTTATATATAAAAATGAATGTTTCTTTGTTTGTCCCGTATGCGTTCCTATACCATTCATCCGATTGCGATGAAACTTCGGTGAGTTGTGCGGACGTCCGCGAAGGTTTCTTCCACATCTCCTCCTAAACCACTGTACCGATTTCAACCAAACTTGGCACAAATATTTTACGCAAAGGGAGAACCAACATAGGACAAGTGTTTCTTTCGATACGATACTTTGGGGGATCCTTTGGGGTCTTCCACGTCTCCACCTAAACCATTGGACCGATTTCAACCAAACTTGGCACAAATATTTTACGCAACGGGAGAACCAACATAGGACAGGTGCTTTTTTTGATACGATCCTCTGGGGGGTCCTTTGCGGTCTTAAAAAACTATTAGATCTGGTTACTATGGCAACCCAATAGAATAGATTCTGTTCTAAATATATTATCGCATTAAATTGAAGACCACGCGAACGAAGTTGTGGGCAACAGCTATTTATTTTTAAGAAGCCTACTTTAATTAAACTTTATTAATTAAACTAACATTTTCATTACGTACAACGTGAAACTCCGTAGCGAAGCACGGGTATTCTGCTAGTCATGTATAAGAGAAATTATATCGTGCGTGGCAGGCAAGCATATCTCAGTTATGTACTGTTTACGTTTCCATTTTATTGTTATCACTACCGCAATAAAAAGGCAGGGAAGGCACACACACACACACACACACACACACACACACACACACACACACACACACACACACACACACACACACACACACACACACACACACACACACAATTCGCGTTATTTCTGGCCTCATTCATGTTTATTTTCTTACATTTGCACGGTTGTTAAATGGAAAGTGCCGAACCCATACCAACATAACGCATGCAAGCCGAAAAAGTGTCCAGCGTGGATACCGATTTGCTTCCTGTGGATCGCTGGGCAGTGTAACTGCACGTGTTTACAGAGGAACGATTCATAGACAGACTTTTCGTCTTTAGGGAATGAACCCTCTGCAAGATGCTGAGGGTCCATGAGTGACTTCGGAGCGCTCCTTCTTTTCAGCGTGTTTGTTCTGTGAAACGTACACTGTAGATTCGCAGATTTATTCTAAGGAACGCTCAATAGGAAATGTTGAAAATTTTTGTCCACGGTGAACCCTCATACACACTAAACCTGGTCTGATGTTTTAATTACGGACATCATAATATTAAAACTTTGGAAACTTGAGCACTACTTAATGGAGATCAATCATTAACTTATACAAGCCATTAATTTTATGCATATTTTTTATATATATGTGTACAACGTTATCGGCAACAAAGAAGTAGTTTTTGTTAAAATTCCTTCCCGGGATATTTGGCCGTAGTCCAATGTTTTCTACAAAACCAGACGTTTCGGCAATGCCATTGACTTCCATCATCAGTGAAAATCGAGTGCGATAACGTGAGGTGGTAGGGTAAAGGAGGGTAAGAGTACGCACCTAGTAGATTTTTGGAGAAATCTCAGGTAATAAAAAAGATAACAACTTCAAAATGTTACTAAACGTTCTTTGTTTATTAATGAACAATTACACAAAGTCTCGTTAACTTTAAAATAAACATAAATTAGGAAATCGGAAAAACAAAAAAAAAGCCAATTGCGTACTCTTGGGCTACTAGAAGGCAAAGAGTACGCACTGTGAGGGGCTAAGAGTACGCACTAGCAATAATCGCAAATAAACGGCCCACTACCTTCATAGGCGGAGCAGTCCTCGTGCCACCACTCCTTACACAAGCCGCACTGTACCCAATCGTCAGAATAGGAATGTCCACATCCTGCGCACAATGTTGATTCGTCCTCTTCATCCTCGTAAATTACAGCTTGAGCCGAACTTGTGGAAGGTTTTGGATCTTCGTGGGATGGTTTTGGATCTTCGTATTTCAACTCCTTCTTGATATTTGGTTTCTTTATAATTTTACCATCTGCTTTCACATTTTTCTTCAAAGCTCTTTCTACTATTCTTTTTTGTTTTGCCTTCTCTAGGTCTTGTTTCTCCTTTTCTTTTGCCTCTAAATCATTTTTAAATGGTGAGGAAGTGATAACTTCAGATTTTTGTGCACGTCTCTTCCTCTTTTGATTCTTACCTACTTCTACCTTGATTTGAGGAAGTGGTAAAATTGTGCTAATACCTACAATAGGTCTAGTGATATTCAAAGTCCTATTTTCTGGATAAATCGTTTCTATTCCTGATGGATCTACGGATTTGTCAGTTTCAACTCTTTGGTTTGCAGATGGAGATAATACTTCTTCACTTGGTTGCTCTGCAGATTCAGATGGAGCTTCATTTGATTGTCCAGTAGATTTAGCTGTAGTTTCATCCATTGCTTTATCGGTCACTAATGACGGAGCAAAAAGTTCATCGTCTATGACATCAGGATTGAATGGCTCAATTCCTGTAACTTGAAAAGCCTTTTCTGCCAGCTTAACTTTTGCAGTAGAAGAATAGGCTTCTTTAAAAATTCCTGCTAGATCTGTGAGCTTAATTACCTGACCTGGATGTTGAACTAGCCACTTTTCAGCTTCAGCTGCATACGCAGTTTTCAGAGGACCGTAAAATCCTTTATCTAAAGGCTGAATGACGTGGCTCGCATGAGGCGGAAGGGTTAAGAATGTGATATGGTTCTCTCTGCAGTACAAAATTGCAGGAAGGGAACAATGTGTTGAGTGGTTGTCAGCAATAAGTAAGACAGGATCTTCTGCCGATGGCTTCACATGATGCACAAAATGCTTCAACCAATCAAGAAACAAGTCTGAGTTCATGTAACCTGTCTCAGTCACTAGATCCAGAGTTCCAGGGGGAGCATCTTTAAAAAGCAAGGTGTTGTTTCTTTTCCTAGGAAAAATTAATGCCGGTGGAACAAAAACTCCAGTAGAACTCATGCAACAAACAGCTGTGACAGTTTCCCCTCGATCTGCGCTGGAAATCTTACAAACATTTCTTTTACCCTTGGGAGTCAATACTTTTGGCGTTCTAATTGGAACCGTAGACAAGCCTGTCTCATCCATGTTAAACTTTCGATGAGCAGGAAAATGTTTTTGAAGACAGCAGTCTTTCAAATTATCGTAAAATCTTGTCACTTGGACTTTATTGAACCCCACGGCTCTCGCCATACTACATGGTTCCGGTGTCCGAACAGACAAGTTGTTTCGTTGGCAAAATCCTTTCAGCCAATCTTTGCCAGCCATTTTTCTCTGGCTGTTGAATCTTTCAGACACTCCGTTTAGTTCAGCGTAATCAAAGGTTATTTTCATTAGATTCTTCCTTGTTAGGCCATAAAATCTAGAATCTAAATCTCTGCAGTGCTGAGCCAGTTCCCGCTCCATTTCGTCAGTCAAGGCTCGCTTGTATCGTCCTAGCGATACTGGGACTGTACCCTGAAAAAAACACAAAGCATATGTAGGCCTACCATAAAGAAATATAGGCTACATAGGATAATTTAAGCGGAAAAGTTCAAGGGATACAGTTTCAAACTTTTTCTCAAGGTTCGATCGTTAAACAATTTGCATTAGGCCCTATAAAAATGTCAAAATTAAAAATTAGGCTACTAAAATCTAAGAAATTAGACAAATCATGCAATAAACTGCATCTGTATTGAAAGATATTCGAGTGGCAATTGAGACGAAAATGGGAATAAATTAGTAGGCCTACAAAGGAAAAGCAATCACCTACTAGATTTTAAATTTCACTGCCTTTTATTTTGGCTTCAAAAATTTAGCCTGCTTCAAAAAAACACATTTGATGAAATTCAAAATATTGTACATAGGTATCAGTTCAATGGCGAGTGGGTGATAATTGTAGGAGGGAGGAAGGGAGTGATAGAGAGGGAGAGAGAGAGAGAGAGAGAGAGAGAGAGAGAGAGAGAGAGAGAGAGAGAGAAGTGGCCTATGTTGAAAATTTAAACCGAAAAATTCTTACAATTTTCAATCTTTTCCTTAAGGTGCATTCGTTGATCCCCAATTCTCTAGCGATTTGCCGTTTACTTTTCCCAGCCTCCAATCCCCGCTTGGCCTCTTCAATTTTCTCCGCAGTGACAATTTGTCTGTCTGTTTTCCGTTTATACGGCGCCATTTCACAGAAGAAAAGAGATCTAAAACAAAAAAAATATATTTAAAATATACACTCAAATATATCAACACAGTTCTTTAATTATAAAATTGTTTAACTGGCCATTAAAGAGTTGAGAATATCGGGAGGCCAAGAGTACGCAGTGAGCAGCTGCTGCGTATTCTTGGCCTCTCTAGAACTGTTTTACAGAATCGCCGCTAGATGCTAGCACCGTTCAGATACATTGTTCTGTCTCATGTCAATTTGTTGCTAATGAACTGTACTTTGCAGTGATATAAAGTAAAAAACATAGGTTTTATATTATGTACTCGAAAACCTTAGCGTTTCAAGACTCAAAACTTACATACAAATGATAGAAAAATATATTTTACCTCGTATATTCCAAATGAAGTTGAGCACAACGATGGCACTACGGTCGTTCCAACTGCTGTTATAGACACACTGAAACATCACGCCACCGACCGTCTGCAGTGTTGCCAACAGTTCGAAATTTCCCTGCGTACTCTTATCCGCCTGCGTACTCTTAACCGCCGTTACCCTATATGTTAGTGACCACAGTACTGTGGTTAAGGCTGAAGCAGTAAGTAGAAAGAAGTAGTTTCTATGGTAATATTTCATTTCGAAAATGATTTTAAAAATAAATCTTAGAATATGGAAGTCATGTATGGTTCTCCATACCGATATTTTTTATTTATTATTCATCCCCAATTATTTGTACTATTACAAACATGTAAAATGCATAGATTTTTATTTGAATTGCAACATTGGCATAAAAACATCGATGTTTTCAGTCTTAAAACATCGATGTTTTCATACCGATGCTTTTTTAACATCGATGTACTCTTTACGATGTTAACATCGATGGTTTTGTCGCGATGCTCATCCCTACTCTGTACTCTGTACCGTAATTATGTGCAATTAATTTTTCAAAATGTAAAAGGTTAAGTTATATTGTTAAACGTAGAAACAACCTCCCAAAATCGTCTCTGTACCGTAATTATGTGCGATAAATGTAAACTAATTTCTGTACTTCCAATAAATTTACCCTTTTAATGTACAGTGACAAAGTAAATTTTATTTAAGTTACATTGTCGTACATAACCTCCATAAGCTGGCATTAGTTACTTGTGAAGAAAACAGTTGGATGTACACATCGGACACCAAAATATAGTACACGCGCGGCGCCGGAAGTTAATTTTGGCGCTGAATATTCCCCAAGACCCGAAATGGGAATATACCTTTTGTTTGCCTACACCTTATTGTTATATGCAGTGAGATGTAATAATTTTATAAACGCAGAAGCAATTAGACGACTGTTTAGCTAGATCTGACTGTAGACATTGTTCGGTTATTTATTCATATAATTACGTGTCAGATTATGCTGAAAGACTTTTAGTTTCTATGTTGGAAGTTGGAAGATATTAAAGTTGTTTGTTTTGTATTATGTGATTTTTATGGCACTGAATTTGAATAATGTGTTTTGGGTTAATATGGTGAATAGCATCGTGCTTTCGAAAAGTTTATTAGTGCAGCGGTGTATTGAATAGTTTATGTTAGTGAAACTATAGCAGCCGTAGTATACTTACGAAGGTCTAAGGTAATTTACTTATTTAAAGACAAGTGGACGTTAGGTTAAGGTGGAAACAGCGAGTAGAAGAGATATAGAAGAATCTTTTCTATTCGCTAATGTGGAAGTAACGATAATAGTCATTGATGGGTATGAAGTATAATTACGGATAATTTCATGTGTAATATAATGCAGACTCATTATCAAAAATTAATTTCAATTCGGATGTGGTTCTTCGTTGTGTGTTGTTGACATTATCCACAAGCTAGAAGAATTACTCGATTGTACGTTAAAATATCTTCCGTTACAGTAAAATGTTGCCAAGGTTTCCTGTTTACTTTTTATTTCCGTTTTGGCTCCGTTTTAATGTCTGAATTAATAATTCCTACTTTCACATCAGCATATATAAATTTAACACTTTTCAGGCCTGCATATGCTGTAAACACTAACACAATGTCTAGAGTCTAGACTAAGCTTGGAGGTTGGTAGCTCTAAAGGTACCACTAATTTAATGTATGTGGGTTTAACCAGTATAAGAGTGCGTTATAAATGTATTGAAAGTAATGACGTAGTAAAATATTGTTATACAACGTAGGCCTACTGGACAAGTTCAAGACTAAATGTAATATTATAGGGTGCATAACCCACACCTGGGCAAACATAACCTCACCTTGTCTGCATAACTGACTACTGCCATAAGGTGACTAATAACTATAAATATGAAATAATGAAACATACAGATATTCAACAGAATACGGAAAATTGCTGTTAGTGGCATTTATGCAAAGTATCAGTAGATGAATATATTTTTAGGTAATAGTCATCACATAATATAAGTAAATATGTGATGATTTCTCAAAACTATGATTTTGTGATGTTTTCACAACGATTCAATGGACATTAAAAAATGAATTGTAGTTACTCAGGTTAACGACAATTTGAAATTGCAAATGAATTTATTACAGTTCTTACAAATGAAAACAAGAAAATTATGTTGATCACTATATTATTATTGAAACGATTTATTATATAATTTGTATTGAACTGAACTAAAGCAAATAAAACTTTTTGTAGACTTCCAAAACAAAATAAAACTTTCAGATTTTGAACACTTTTTGTTTAGACATTATTGTCAGTATATGTTTTATGTATGTAATAAATACCCATTTCTACTTAAGTCAATGTGTTTTATGTAAAGGCAGTGCAGTTCAGCTTGAACAGTAACAGTAACGGAACCATGTTATGTTGTGCATGAAATAGCTTTGTGGCGGAGGCGGCATAAAGTAGTTTTATAGTTTCTTGTAAGAAATTTATTTTCAAAACTGATTGTATATAATATTTCTGGTTTGGTCAGTACTGTATTGTATTAAGTCAATACATGACATTAGATATTATTAAAATACACAAAGTAATCTAAAAATCTATTACATAACTTATGTGTATGTTAACCAACTACTTAATATTATTATTTGGCCATGCACAGCTATTTATTATAAACAAACAGTTCAACATAAATATAATATGATTGCAAGGTGGATATCCCTATTTTCACTATGTTAAATTCTGAAAATTGAGATGCATTTTTCAAAGAAATAAAGTATAAAATATAATTTTGTTTTTAATCATACAATATCTTTCATATAACACTAGTATTGACACTTGAGAATCCACAAGAAATTCAGATTTTGTGCTCTTTCACTTTGCCATTCATAGCTGATGTTAAGCTGTCCTTCCCATACCAACAAATAAGTGTTGCCAATTCTTATCAGCTTTTCACAAATGTCTCTTTTCAGTGATATAAGGGTCAATATTTTTGAAACGTCTATTTTAATGTAACCTTACTATTACAGACAGCTAAAACCCTAAATCATAAATATATAATAATAAATTGTAAACTTAAATATTTGTTAATCATATTAACTAATAATAGAGATTTTTGACTTTTTATTTGTGAACTGTGTTTGTAACATATGAGTGGCAAGTCACCTCCATGCAGTGTAACCAGGCTTAGTTTACATTACTCATATTTTGTTAAAAATCTATACAATGTAATTATAATTTTAATACAAACCTATGCAGGTTTGAGGGAACATATACATAAAGAAGTAAGTGACAAATTTCTTAAAATTGTTTTTATTTGCGTTAAAAACCCTTGAAAATTCTGTAACAAAAAATTTTGTCACCTCCGTGCAGTCCTTGTAAAATTTAAAAATCCCACCTTGTAGTGCATTCTGGGGAATCAGCACAGCTGATGTAAAGAGCGGGAAACTAGTAATCAAGTGGCATAAGGTTAAACTGTGTGGGTTAATGCTAAGTAAATTATTCTGAAGATTTGTTGAAAGTATTTCATAAGTGTCAAGAAGAGCCTGTATACTCTGTGCAATTCAACATTTTGGTAAACATACAGCTTTTGTTATTATTATTTTTTATTTGGTTAGGTTTTACAACAAATAGTTTATATTTAGAGTTTCAAGCAATTAACCTCAAAATTGGTGTTGTATTGACCAAACAAAAAGAGATTTGTCACCTCCGTGTTAATCCTCTGAGGTCACCTCCGTGCTTGAGTCCAGTGCACTGGACTCAAGCACGGAGGTGACATGGAATGCACAAAGGTGACAGTTACGAATGTAATTTATTTCTGTCTTTTATTCAACTTTATTTTGTTGAAATCTAAACTCTTTTCATAACCAATTTTTACATGAGGCAATAAATAATATCCTCAATGGTTTATGATTTTGTATGCCCAACTTAAAACCTTATTTTGCTATTAGTCGATTTAAAATTAACGCTTTTTCTCCTTCCATAAAACATTAGACCAAGGCGATTGCATATTACATTAATTGTCATTAAGAGTAATAATCACCATTTTTAATGTTGTTATAAGAACAGTTTTTCTTACACAAACAGTTTTTTTAGATCATGTATTCTTATTTAATGAGTTTATGCAATTAATAACCTGTCCTTATACTTCCTTATCTGTTTTTTTATTTCCATTGTAAAAATTATTTTTTTAAACAATTTTTTAATGTTTTATTAAATTTGAACTGTACAAAATAAGTACTTAATTTAATAATTTAAATTTTGTAATAGTAGCCAAAATATTTTTCTCTTACCCAGGTAGAAATGGGAAAAACTAACACCAAATCTCAAAAGAGGAAAAAACCTAATGACACAGAAAAATAAAAAGCTCGAGAAAAAAACAAAGAGAGAATGAGAAAAATTAGAGAAAATATAAGAAATAATCCTGAAGCATATGAGGAAGCAAAAAGGAAGGAACGACAAAGATATCATGCGAGAGTAGAAGCTGGAAAAAAAAAAAATGATGAACTGAATGAGCGTGCCCAAAGAAATTTGAGAAAAATATGGCGAAACAAGACAAGGAAAAGCAGATTTGCCAAAAAGGTTAGGGAAGAAGCTGAGAGACCACTTATTGAAGACACCCCGCCAGGTAGTCCTATGATGATTGTTGATGTTGCAAATGATATTCCATCCTGTTCACACCAAAAAGAAAGCGGAAAAAAGAGGTCCAGAAAACACAGGCGAGAACTAAACAGCAAAATCGCGCTGCTGGAAGAGAAAGTTAAGAAACTGGAAACTAGATGCAACAGATATAAAGTTAGGTGTCACAGATGGCAGAGGTCTAAAGAAAATGTAGACGACACTCCCAGAAAACATCTGAAGAAATTACTCGATAGCAACATGAGTGCAAAAGAGGTGCGGCGAGAGTTACTTTTTGGTGAAGTCCTAAAAAGACAGTTGCAATATAATTATAAGAATAAACAACAATTGAGAGATAAACAAAGATTTATTAGTAGTATTACTGGTAGGAATATTAAGAAATACAGGTGCATGAAATATTTAGCGTCCATAACATCTCAGCGAATCATAAATACTGGTAACCGTTATAATAGATGTAAAAGATTAAAAACTTTAACCGAAAAAATGTCGCAAGCAGTAATAGAATTTCTAGAAAAAGATGAAAATAGCCGTCTATGCGCAGGGAAAAAGGAACGCATTACACGAAAAAAAGAGAAAAAACAAAAGCGATTCCTAACTGATACAATACATAATTTATTTATCAAGTTCAAACAAGTTCAAATCATCAGATGATTTTGTAAAAATGAGCTATTCAAGATTTTGCAAAGTGCGTCCTTTTTGGATTGTTCCACCATCAAAACGTGAATCGTGTTTGTGTATACAACATGAAAACATGACAAATGTTGTAACAAAACTGAAGCAACTTAAAATTATCCAAGAAAATACGCCTAATGATGTTGTAAAAAGCTTGTGTTGTAAAAATTGCTCTGGTTCTTGTCTACAGAGGAAATGTAAAAATGCAAAGGTAAAACTATTGCTTATTAACTTGAAACCTTGGAAGAAAATGATGATGTAGAGTACGATAAGTGGAGTTCGAAAATGAAATCATAATCATTAAAGGAAAAGAAAGGTTATCTAAAAAAACAAAAAAGGAGAATATAAAATGTACCAAAAAAGAACTAGTGAATGTTCTTCAGTCATCGATTTTTAAATTCATGAACCATGTGAACAATATCAAACACCAGTATAACATAATTTCTCAGATCAAGAAAGACTTGCCAATAAATACAGTTTTCATCCACATGGACTTCTCAGAAAATTATGAATCGAAATACAACGTAAAGTTCAGTCTGCCCACTTTGGTGGTTCAAAAGAACAACTAAGTTTGCACACAGTTATTGTGTACTCTCGTCTGTCAGAAAAAGAAGGTGTAAAACCAAAATCGTTCTGCACTGTTACTCAGAATATTCGTCATAACCCTGTTGCCATCTGTGTTCATCTAGATCCAGTTATTTCAATGATTAAGGAGAAGATTCCAAATTTGAAAAGTGTCCATTTTTTAAGCGATGGGCCCTCTTCACAATATAGAAACAAAGCAATGTTTTATCTGGTAGGAACTTACCTAACCAAGCAATTAAATGTAAGTAACCTTCAGTGGGATTACTCTGAAAGTGGGCATGGCAAGGGAGCGCCCGATGGAGTTGGCGGATATTTAAAGAGAACTGCCGATATGCTGGTATCTCAATCAAAGGATATAACTAATTGTGAGAGCTTTATTTCCATTTTAAAGCAAAATTCTTCAGGAATAGAGATTCTGGATATAGATGATAAAAAATGTACTACTTGGACAGTATTTTGCCAGAACAATTGAAAACATTCAAAGGAACAATGCAGGTTCACCAGGTGACATGGAGCAAGTCAAAAAAAAATATTTTGCAAGCTCGAAGGTTAAGCTGTTTAGATTGCAAAAGTGATGAATCATGCAAGCACTTTCACATTGGGACTATTGATCGTGAAAAGAATCATTGTATCCTTTTTTTGTTTAGTTTTAAGTGAAACTTAAAGTAGCCTACTTCTTTAATAGGTTAAATGAACACATTAATAATATAATTTTTTGATTCAACACAGGTGACATTTAATGCATTTCGTATTTTAACAAACGTAAATTTAAAAAGTTAACTTATTATCTCAGCAGAAAATGTAACTTGAATAACTTTTTTAATTAGTCAACACACTATGACCACCAATATGTGTAATATAAGATATAATGTAAAAACTTGTCCTTGACAGCTTATTTACAGCTCCTGCCAATTCACGGCAGCACTGACTACACTATCATGAAGTCTATAGCACAGACAGTGAAAATGAAGATAATTCTACAGTAGAAAACTGTTTTGAGGTTGTCAGATTTTCAACAAAAAAAAGTGTACGTCACTATGTAGGGTTGGTGTAATCAAAGTCTGAGGACGAGTACACAGTTTCATTTTTACGGAGGTCTGGAGAGAAATCATTTGTGTTTCCAAATAAAGAAGATATTGCTGCAGTTGATAAGCAGGATATTGTCTTTGAATTGCAACAACCTGTTCTTAATAACAGAGGACAATATAAATTTAATGAACAGTTACTGTTTCAAAATATTTGTTAAATACTTTTAACTGACTTCAGAACTGTAAATGATTTTTGATTTTCAAAAATAGTTTTTAATTTCAATACTAGGCCTAATTAGTTTCAAGTTTCAACAGTTGCCAACTCTTTATTAAATTAATGGTTAAAATATTAATGAAATAAAGCAAAATGTACTGTACTCATTTCTATTTTTTGTAACTTTCAAGTTAACCTTCTAATTTTTAATTTTTTTTTTTTAAAGTTGCATTAACTACTTAGGTCATTAGCAACTCCTGTGGTTGTTTGAAGATATTTTGGAACATTTGGGTAATTTAACTTTGATTTGTGATATTATCCTGCTGAGCCGCAGCCCAGGCCTGCCGGAACCTCAGAGTTGTATGATCAGCTGATCAAGACTGTCACCTTTACCAACTGAGCCACCAAGGCAGTCTTTTTTTTATTATTTTAATGTTTTTCTACAAATAAATGATAAATAACTTTGAAGCTTTATTAGGCTAATTCAGTTAACCTCATTTAGAGTTATTAACTTAATTTCTACAACAACCTGCACTAACAAAAGCAACTGGTGTCACCTCCGTTCACTGCAGTCAAAAGATTTGGCAATATTTTCTTAAATAGGTACATGTATGTTGAACTATTATCATAATGGAGTTACACTGGCCCATAATGATAAATGCATATAAAAATCCCATCAGTTTTAAACCAAAATATATATTTTTTAAAATATATCTTAAAATTGACGTTTCAAAAATATTGACCCACAACACATCGCGTTTTGGATGTGTTAGCTGTTTTTGTATGTGGCTTGTTTTAGTAATGTGTTATTAGGCTGTCAGAAATTATATCAGTGACATGAATATCATTAATGTTACCCTTCATGTTACTGGAAAACTCTTCAGAGTGGTTTCAGCGGATCATGAATTCAGTCAGTCTCAGTTCTCCTTTTTATATGCAGTTTACAAACTATGAAATATTTAAAATATTGTTCCATTGTCCATTATGGTATTTAAAGTCATTAAAAATTATAATTTCTACTCGATTTCTAATATTATTTGTCAGAGATTTTCTGTTTAAGACCAGATTAAATTTACTGCACCCTGAAAGCTATAAATAAGATGAAACGCTTCTTTAGATTAGATAAAGCAGAACAAATATATCAACTCGTTAAATCTGTCAAACGCTTCAAACTTCCATTGTAAACAACAGTTTGCTAGTAGTATTGCAGTGTATTCCCACAGCTGTCAATTTGGAAGTTATGTGAAACAGAGTATACTGTATAACTTCTGCAAACATTTTGACTCTGAGGTTTCATAAAAATTTTAGCATTCAGTTGATAAGCAATTGTTGATTCCTTCTCAAAATAATTCTAAAATTATGTCAAAAGTCTTATAATTTCTGGTAAATAGGAATTTAAAAACAAAGTCTGTGTCAAAATAAGTAACATGGTATGACGAACTGATAAAAAAAATTGTGGACACATATATTTGTATGGCTTCAAAGAAAAGTGTACCTTTATGGGGAAAACATTTTCCAGGAATCATCAGTATAGTTAGCACTGTAGGGTGAATGCTCTTCTGTACGTTAGCTCATTCCAATTACATGCGCAGAAGTAATGTGACTTTTCCTCTACATAAGTGGTCTCGGTATCTCCTTTCAGCCAAGAACACTTTATTGTATTAAATGAAGTACCTTGCCCACATTAAGATAAGGCATCCTCATTGGTTAAACTGAGGTCTGACAATGGTAAGACATTATTTATTAATAAAGACATGTGCATTTAATCTAAAAGTGTCCTTAATCAGATGTTATTCTTGTGCTAACTTGTGGGTGATGTAGATTTAGTCTTCATTGACTGCCAACTTGTTTTCATTTGTTTCAGGTATTAACAAGATCAATTTATCCATCATCTGACAAATGGAAGAGATCAAATTTGAGGACAAGGTATAAAGTTTAAAAATAAAAATAATTTTTTGCTGTTTAATGTATGTATTAAATTGATACACATGTTATATACACGTATCGTTATATTCATTTCTTATATTAATAATAGTTTATTTATCATCATATTGATTTGTAATTAATTGCTGTACAGAATATGATTTATACATGTATTCTTTTGTGTAGGGTTCGCATTGACAATATGCATTTTCCATAACCTCCTAACTTTTAAGCAATTCTCTTCCTCCCTCGTCCAATTTAGACTTGTAGTCTGTTTGTTAGTTGCAAAGTAGCTTTAAAACTTTTTTTTGATCTGCCAGTCCTCTGTCTTTGTGTTGACCAATTATGTCAATGTACTTATACTATTCTATCATCACTCATTCTCTTGTGTTGTCCACTCTGGTAGTCCTGTCCTCTGCAAATCTTCCAGGTATTCTCCTGAACTCCATACTTGTGACATCTCATTTTGCTGTTTTGACTTGCATTGTCTCACTTCCAGTTACTGCAGAATACATCAGTATTAGATGTATTATATGTCTTATGTTATACCTTGTATGTATTATTAGTATTATACATCTAAAAGTCAATATTAGACATGTAATTGATGTACATATTCAAACCTTTGTGTTTTGTCTCAAATGTTTGTTAGCCAGGTAGTAAGAGCCAGGCACACAACTGACTATTCTATGAGTGATCATGTCTTGCATTTGAATTTTTTATCTGACCACCCACTCCTGTGCTAAGTGGGGGAGTCCAGAATTCACCATTTATTGCCCACTTTTAATGTTGTAACCTTTAGCCATACAATTACTTCCTTCACATTTTATGTACACGACCTACCCGTTTGGTGGGAGTGAGATTAACCCTTCTTACTAAGCCACTGCTCTCGAGATTAGTTATAAAAAGTCAGTCAAGGACACGGTAGGCATGGTACTTTTAACTGTATAATTAACAAACTATTAATGTAGAAAGTGTGTTAATAAGTGTACACTACAGTAGACAGTAGATAATTAATTACATTTGACTTAATTAAATTGTTATCTTACTTTAACATCATTAAAATTCATATCACCTCATCATAACTAATAATAATCTTTAATGCAACAATATATGATGGAAATCCGTTTGAAACATGGCTTTTTGTAGATAAGATTATTTATCCTTTCATATACCTTACAGGTATATACTAGGGAAATTTGAAAAGTTTATGGCCTAATAATAAAAGACTTACCAGTATTTTTTTGTTTTGAAATCACTTTTCATATTTCAGCATAGTCTCCATGTAGTTGAACACATTTGGTTTAGTGATGCTCCAGTGCTTTTATCCCATTCAGAAGTTTGATTGTTCTAGGTCGTCTGATAACCGTTTACTGCCGCTTTCAGTCATCTCCAGGAAAATCACTCCCTCCGCAGGGAATTTATGAGTTTTGGAATAATTAAAATTAAATAGAGCTAAATCAGGCAAGTGAGTGTGATGTTGCAACAGATTGTATTTCAGCTCAGCGATTTTTTGCCTTAAAAACAATGCTTGTCTGAGGTCTTCCATTAACCTACTACAAAATTATCTGTTTATATACTAAACCTGGCCCTTTTTTACAAGTATTTTCATTTATTTGGTCTAAAATGTTAGAATATCACTCTTTATTGTTTGGCACATCCATGATAATCTCTTAACAACATTCTCTTAGCCACTCAGAAAATCAAGTCATACCTTTCCAACAGACAAAATTGACTTTCCTTTTTTTCGTTTACATGACTGTGATTAACAATACTGCAGACCAACATGTTGCTTTACAGCTGTTCATGAGCAAGTGTGGTGTCACCTGATGTGTCTTGACATGTTTCTCAGACTCTTTGTATCTTCTTCTTCTTTGACTCTTCCTGAACCACCTTCTTTATCTGTGAGAGCTTACAGTATCCCACAACCGAACAGTCAACGTGGGTACTCTAGTCTCTGCCTTCCTCTGCAGTACTTCCCACTCACTGGGCGCCCATCAGCAAAGTCATTACTGGGTCTTAACCAATAGTGACCCACCACACTGTCTCGTCTTTACAAACCTTTCCATTCACCCATTGTTTCCAGAACCTGTTCATTTTTGTTTTCTAATTATTTTGCCCATCCAGTATATTTTTAATATTCTCCTACAGCAGCAGTTTTCAAATGCTGTGGTTGTGTCTTTCATTTTTCCCTATTGTCTAGGTTTCACATGCAGCTTCTATAATAGCATGCTGCAAACATAATTTGAGGAATTTCTTCTTAATTTAGAATCAAGTATTTGACAGTAGCAAATTTGTTTCTCCATTTGGCCTGTGCTCTGACACTGATTCCTCTCAGTTGATCTTTACCAGTTTTAATATTTACCTATTTTTGTGCCTGATTCTCCTCTTCCCCCTAATAATTTTTTATAATATTTAATAGTGTTCTCAATTTACCTTGTTTTCTGTGAGTAGAAACCATACCATCAGTAACTCTTAACTCTTATACTCTCATGAAATGTTATTATGGTCTTGAACATCTTTATGGTTTCCTTTACACCCTCTTATAAAGCATTCTCGTATAATGGTAATGAATTTGTATAAAAGTAAATTTTAATTCTTTGTTATTTGTAGGATGTTTTAACGGTCAGTGTAAAGAAAGAAGCAGATCTAGAAGAGGCTGAGACTGAACAGGTAATATGC
The DNA here is from genome assembly GCA_034769895.1 of Magicicada septendecula. NCBI lineage: Eukaryota > Metazoa > Arthropoda > Insecta > Hemiptera > Cicadidae > Magicicada > Magicicada septendecula. Next base: position 138,427,196 of record CM068370.1, read on the forward strand.
ATAACCATTATTTAGTCCATAGCTAATGTGTTAGGTTGTTCCGTGTCATGTACCACTAGAGATTTGGATCACATTCGTTTGTAGATATGTAATTAAAAATCAACAGAATACACAAACTGTATCATAGTGTTGTATACATATAAACTACATGAGATTAAGTAAGTAAAATCACACACTCGTGATCACACACATACCATGTAGGTACAGAGTATGGATATTTATTGCAAAAATTGATAGGTTGTTAAATAACAGATATTTACGTCCCAGTGAGGGCGGCATCTGTTAACTACCAGCTATTTTCCTTTTATATACATAAACTATGGTACTTATATATGTATAATGTCGGTCAAAACATGGTACACATGTGTACTTACCGGGATCCTTGCCGGTGAACATGTGCTTCTTCGTTTAAACACTTTTTTACCTAAGGGGTGCCAGGATTCGTAACAGCGAGATTTGTTTAAACAGAAAAAGTGACACAATGAAAACACAAACTCTTTAGCTACTGTAACTACTCGTTTTAATTTTCCACATAATAAAATATACAGTCGTAAAACATACATAAAGGCCTAACCCAAAATGGCTGCCAGTATTAACTCAAAACAAAATGGCGGCTATCTTTCTTCATTGTTTTCTTTTATTAATTTAATTAAATCAGTACTGAGAAGCCTCATCATTAAAATTAGTTAGATTCCTTTTTATTTTATACTGCTGTTAAAGTATCGTATATCAACACAAACCAATGCCCTATACGTATATAGGCATGGCCACGCCCTAGTGCAATCACACGCTCACTCACACGTTACTGTAATTACATTTTATACAATTTATTATTTCCTTTATTGAGCTCATGAATAAATATAAAGAGAGATAAATTGTGACTTCTCTGTGGTAAGCGGATCGTCGCTCCCTCGCTGGCCTCAGATGTATCCCAGGAGTATGATCGGTGTTGAATTCATTACAAGTTAGATTTTTCTGCACTGACTCTACATTAAAGGTGTTATAATATGTACTTTGGTTTACTGTTCTCTACTACATGTTTGATATCACATTTTACAAGATTCTAATTGTTGTTCACAACTTTTGATGAAAATTGATTCCACCAGCGATACATCGGTGTGGCCTCTCTAGTGGACGGTGATGAACTGAGACCGATTAATGTACAATTTTATGCTTGTGTGCGTGACTTTGACGTCATTAAGCTCTGTTCTGCAGAACAACGCCCTAGTCGTACGCATTGTTTTCAGTGCGTCATTGTTTTTTCTATGACGGAATAACTTTATTGTCCAATCACAATGTATATGTAACAGACTTCATCACCATCTCCGCCATGGCTGTTTCCGACTCCCGCACGTTCCAACGGTGACCTTGGTATGATACACTGCCTGATTCTGCTTGGATCTCTCTTTATATTGGGACAATGGACCTAACCACTCTGTATGTTCATAGTTACACAATAAAACATTGCAAATCACCCTTATAACCCATAATTATGTAATGGGGTCAAAATGTACTGTTACAAACCCCCTCAAGGAAAATTTTTGTGTCGGAACACAAAAAATTTCCTTGACTCATTCACACTTTCCTAAAAGGATCGGTCTAGATATGTCACCACAACCCCCTGTATTGTTATTATATAAAATTTTATCATCACTTACCCTTGGTCCTATGATGCTGGTCGCACCCTCTGACCTTACTGGACTTCTCCGGAGAGATCCCTACACCATAAGGCCATGAGGCACTCTACACTCCTGTTCTGACGCGCCAGCCAGCCCAGGACTGCGGTCACAACACCACAAAACTCTGAAACATTGCATACAAAATTAAAATAGTGGTCCAGTACACTTCCATATCTACAACTGATATGTTCCCTTTTAGATACATTGGTTTGTGTTCGGGCATTGGTTTTTTTTTTTTTTTTTTTTTTTTTTTCCCAAAAGTTTCACTTATCCACAACAAGACTTAAAATACATCGATTTTTTCCACCACCAAATTCAACTACTTCCTTGTAAGAAAATAAACAACCTATATAGGTAACTACATATAACACAATATATCAACAATTCTTTAGTATACCCCAAAATACCTTCACCTACTTATTTCTATAAATTCAGCTTACAACTATCATGGCAGACACCTTTACTTTAAACTTTGTTGCTCAACTTATAATCATTTACCTATTTTTGTAAATGGCAGCTTACTAGACTATTTCATTTAACTTCATTTTTAACTTTAAACTTCCAACTTCAGAATATACTATATCTTAACACTGGTTACCGTCATTACCCCTGTAGTGACCTCCTAACCACACACTCTATTGCCCCCCAACCTAATAAAACATCATAAAACATTGTACATTACATATTAACATTGTTACATTTACCTTACATTAAACAATTTAAATTTACATGATTTGTACCAAACTTTATCACATTACTACTTCAACAATTTTCTATTAACTTTTAATTATTTGACATTCATCAGACTCTATACAACAATTTCAAATTTATCCTTACCTTTCAGTTACAATTACCTTCCTGCTATGAATTTTCCTTTTCTAACCCTTCTATCCTTACTCGTTTGGGTGACTCTCTATTATTCATTATTTTCTCTGTCTTATTTTGGCATTGTCAATCTAACCTTACTACCCCCTTTTCTCTACTAACAACCGCTTCTAACCATTAATATACATTTTGACACCAATATCTCTTAATAACCCCCTTCAAATCCCATTTAAAACCTCTGGCACCGCGCCTTTTTTGTACTAGTATGTGTGTATTCCCTCACTATGCTCATTCCCTTATCAGTTTCTGACCCTTTCAGATAACCCTTTCCGGCACACAACGATCCACTCCCGTCTCAACATCTCTCGTTGGACTCCTACACCAATACCCTTATTACAAAATATCACCATCAACAACAAATATAATTACCACTCACATCACTCAACTCTACATATAATTACTAACCACTGTGTCCCTAAAATATCTAACACCTCTTTATATTTTATCAGCATCTCAACACTTTATTTTTCCTAACTCCCAATAACTCTATCTAACTAACTCCCATGCCTCTATTTATCCTTATTCCCAAACTCTTTACAACATTTCAACTTAATACATTAGAAAATTCATCACTTACCAACTAACAATACTTCCTCTCAATACCCAAATCTATTACCTGCTTAATCATTTACTAACCCTTATAACCTGAATCTCATAATATCATTTAAACTTCCTTTAGTTATTTAAAATCGTACAATACATGCTTACATAAAAAAAAATACATAAAGTACACAACAGCAAAAATACACAAATACATAGACATCAATACACAAAATATACAATTCACATAATCATGAAATCATTCACCATAATCAGTCCTAGTCAGTCCATTTTTTAAAACACTGTCCACACAATTAAATGTTCATAACACAATAAACAATTACCCCATATCGTCGAACAATAGTCTTATCTTATATCTATATACATTGCTTATTATTGAATCTCTTATATTAACATCATAAATGCATATACCATTCAAATTTTCATTATTTTCCACAAACTCATTTAATTTGTCATGATTGGTCATTGTCCTGTCACCTCCAGTATAATTCGTCACAATCAGATAAGTTACTAAGTCATTATTTTCATTATCATCTCCTACGATTACTATATCAGCTTCATTACAAGGTAGGTACTTATTATTTTTATTATATATCATCTCTACACCTAACCTTTTCCTAAACTCTTCATAATTTTTCTTTACTTTATATATCTCAATTTCTCTCTTTCTCTCTCTCTCAAAACATTTCTCACCATCATACCAAGCTACACACTCTCTCTCCATATATGCAGGGGACTCTACTACTTTATCACTGCACCACCTGTGAAGTGCACAAAAAAACCCAGGGACCACTTTATTTGTAGACCTTTTGTCTTCCAAATACTCATTGAAGGCACTCTCGTCCTTCCTAAACACACGTGAAGTCTTTACTTCACCCCCTACTACAACATTAAGGGACAATTTTACCCCCTGCAACCCCTTTATCTGTAAATTCTCTCTATACTTTCTCTCTAACTCATCAACACTTTTTATCACTTCATTATCAAATTCTACTCCCATTATACTTTTATCACCACTCTCAATACTCACACAATTATTTTCTAACACCATATTTGTAATTCTATTATAATTCTCACCACTACTTACCTTGTCTTTATTTCTATCTGATTTGTCAACCTTGTCAATGTTACAATTTTGTTTCTGTATTTCGTTTTTAAATTTTTCTGATCTCTCTTCTAATTGGTTCAATTTTACATCTTGCACATTATTTTGTTTTTTCAATTCATTTTCGAGGCTATCAAACTTCTCGTCAATCTCCTTTAACACACTATTTTGTGTTTTAATCAATGCGAACAGGTCTTCTAATGATATTTTATTTTCGACTGCCTTAGGCGTCGAATTCGCGCTTATTCTGTCTAATAAAACAGACTCTGTGTGTGTGTCGTTTACACCTAACATACTATTATTGTGTTCTGCCATAATTTAGCTGTTTCTATTACTCTCTGTATTTTTATTATATAATTATTGGTTGTTTTGTTTCGTCAACATAACCTTTTGTGTTTTTTGGTTATGTTCTGTTTTGCACCACCTTCTCTGTTTTCAAATCTGGCTGTTTATATAAATTAATATTTATATCGTCCTCAGTAAGGGCGCCATCTGTTAACTAACAGATACTTACGTCCCAGTGAGGGCGGCATCTGTTAACTACCAGCTATTTTCCTTTTATATACATAAACTATGGTACTTATATATGTATAATGTCGGTCAAAACATGGTACACATGTGTACTTACCGGGATCCTTGCCGGTGAACATGTGCTTCTTCGTTTAAACACTTTTTTACCTAAGGGGTGCCAGGATTCGTAACAGCGAGATTTGTTTAAACAGAAAAAGTGACACAATGAAAACACAAACTCTTTAGCTACTGTAACTACTCGTTTTAATTTTCCACATAATAAAATATACAGTCGTAAAACATACATAAAGGCCTAACCCAAAATGGCTGCCAGTATTAACTCAAAACAAAATGGCGGCTATCTTTCTTCATTGTTTTCTTTTATTAATTTAATTAAATCAGTACTGAGAAGCCTCATCATTAAAATTAGTTAGATTCCTTTTTATTTTATACTGCAGTTAAAGTATCGTATATCAACACAAACCAATGCCCTATACGTATATAGGCATGGCCACGCCCTAGTGCAATCACACGCTCACTCACACGTTACTGTAATTACATTTTATACAATTTATTATTTCCTTTATTGAGCTCATGAATAAATATAAAGAGAGATAAATTGTGACTTCTCTGTGGTAAGCGGATCGTCGCTCCCTCGCTGGCCTCAGATGTATCCCAGGAGTATGATCGGTGTTGAATTCATTACAAGTTAGATTTTTCTGCACTGACTCTACATTAAAGGTGTTATAATATGTACTTTGGTTTACTGTTCTCTACTACATGTTTGATATCACATTTTACAAGATTCTAATTGTTGTTCACAACTTTTGATGAAAATTGATTCCACCAGCGATACATCGGTGTGGCCTCTCTAGTGGACGGTGATGAACTGAGACCGATTAATGTACAATTTTATGCTTGTGTGCGTGACTTTGACGTCATTAAGCTCTGTTCTGCAGAACAACGCCCTAGTCGTACGCATTGTTTTCAGTGCGTCATTGTTTTTTCTATGACGGAATAACTTTATTGTCCAATCACAATGTATATGTAACAGACTTCATCACCATCTCCGCCATGGCTGTTTCCGACTCCCGCACGTTCCAACGGTGACCTTGGTATGATACACTGCCTGATTCTGCTTGGATCTCTCTTTATATTGGGACAATGGACCTAACCACTCTGTATGTTCATAGTTACACAATAAAACATTGCAAATCACCCTTATAACCCATAATTATGTAATGGGGTCAAAATGTACTGTTACAAGGTGATTCTATATATTTCATATTTAGTATTGATCACCTCTTTATATAGGCCTAGTACTCTATAAATCACTGAGAAGACAAAGTAAATTTTATAGTTGTTCAATTTGCAGGATGTATTCCCAGTTATAAATTCTGTCCAAAAAGGAGAACTGCATGTAAAAGAAGAAATCATCAAAGAAGAGAATGAACAGTTTGTTGATCAGGTATTATACATAGTTATAAATTTGTTTATAGTAACAAGCATTTATTGTTATAATGAATAGCATTGTTGTTATTTGTAAAATTATCTGTTTAAAACTGTTGGAGACCGTTTGGTGTCCCATGGAAGTCATTTTTATGTGCACTTTCAGTCCATACGATTTAGCCATAACATGTACCAGTACCACATGGCAGGAAATTTGAATTTTATGACATCAGGGGTGTGAGTACGACGTGACCATGGTGGGGGTAGTATGTGACTGAAGTAGGGATATCACGTGGCCATGGTGGGAGTACCATGTGACAGGCACCATGTGAGGTACCACAGCACTGGTGCGAAGTGTAGTGATTGGTCGGCCATGTTTAATATACGTCACGTCATCATATAGCAGAATCAGTTGTGATTGGTGTGTTTGAATGGCGGTAGTCGGTGTGGCCAACATGTGATAAGGGAGAAGAAAATTCCCTCTAGAAGGAAAATAGGTTAAAGAAGGATGTGTGAGGGAAAATTTAGCATTGCCACTACCACCAGTGAGTCCATTATGGTAGGAATGGAGTTATGTTCCCTTAACAAGTGTATCCAGCGTGTCCAGTGGCGGCGATAAGGCCCCCCGCTGACCCCGCGGCGCGGGGGTGCCCCGACCCCCTGGCCCCTAGAAAAAAATATGAAACGAGCTATAATAGGAAAAAAAGTTTTAATGGGATCCGACTACCGGCAAATTTGTATTTAAAGTACGAAATATACGTTTTATTTAAGTGTATAGACATGCAAAAAAACTACGTTTTCCGAAATGACATTACTGTTTGTAGTTTGTAAGCGAAGCTTATCTTATCTCTTGTGGTGCCCGTACGTCCGTGCGATGAGTCACTCGGCACTGAGGAGACGTAAACAAACACAACACAATGTAGTTCAGTACTCAGTAGTGCGTCGCATCTCCTGCGCGATAGTACTGTATTGCATTCATTTCGTAATTTAGTGCCGTTTAAGTTTAATGACTTAACATTTGATTTTAGTTTTTGTATTTTGTGTAGAGTTAGAGTGTTAGAGACAGAGTTTATAAAATGGAAAGTAAGAGTGAATATTTAAGTGGTGCTAAGAAAAGGAAACTGCAAAAACAACGAGAAGAATCTAAAAGTAAATTTTCAAAACTCGACCAGTTTTTAAAAAAATCATCAAAATATGAAGTTGAACAACCCAAACCCGGGCCAAGTGCAAGTAACAAAAATCGGACTTCAAGTTGATTGTGACAGTGACAATAAACCTGATTTAAACATTAGTCCGTCGGATACAAGTGATACAACTACGGAAACAAATAAGCTACTGCAACATGAACAAGAAAAACAACTGCTAGGCATTGAATGTGTTCGCCAGTCCGAAGACATACCTGGACCAGAAAATCAGTTTGAACCAACTGAAGTTGTAAGTAATCACGCAAATAAAACTAGTTTTGCAGGCCCTTCCGATCCAAACTGCCAAAGTTTTGAGACAGATATTGCATTCTATAAAAATCAAGCTACAATGACAGACGAGGTGAAAAAGTTAATAACGTTAAGTGAACCTTGTCAACCAAAGGGTCCTTTCCCGAAGGATTCCGTTTCTAAGCGGTCTTTCAGTACAGCATATTATTCTTTCAAAACTGCAGCAGGCCAAATTGTTCACAGGTTTTGGCTTTTTTACTCTCGTAATCTAGATGGAGTCTATTGTTTACCATGTTGGCTTTTCAGCCAAAGTTCTGATGCCCAAAGCTGGCGTGAAGGCGATATTAGTAATTGGAAAGGTCTCAGTAAAAAAATTAAAGTTCATGAAAGTAGCAATGCTCATTTACAATCTTGTCTCACGTATGCCACTTGGAAAAGAGTAAAACGGTAGCTGATCAAATTTCCGATGAGCGGAAAAAATGGAAAGATATTTTCATACTGATTGTGGATGTCATTCGAACCATGGCACTGTGTTCATTGCCGTTTCGTGGCCATAGAGAATCATTACACGAAATAAATCCTGAAAGTGGAAATTTTTGAACATACTATCTTTAGTTTATCGCTACGATTCTCTCCTTAGTGCACACTTAGAAAATGAAAAAAACATTAAAATACCTCCACCATGACATTCAAAATGAAATCATTAACTTGCTTGGAAAATCAGTATTGACTGTCTTACTAAAACAGATTCACTCGTCTCTTTTTTTTTCTATAATTGTTGATAGCACACAAGACATTTCTAAGATTGACCAAATGAGTGTTGTAATCAGATACATTAACATAGTAGAAGAATCTCCTGGCAATTATAAAACTGTGATTAGTGAGTCCTTTTTGGGATTTCAAGAAATAAAGGATCCCAACAGTGAGGGGTTTCAAAGTAAGATTTTAAGACTTTTTGAAAACAAATGAAATTGACATTAGTAAGTGTAGAGGTCAAGGTTATGACGGTGCAGCAACAATGAGCGGGAAATACTCTGGGTTACAGAAAAGAATTATGGATATAGTCCCAAATGCGGATTACGTACACTGTGCTGCACATAACCTGAACTTGGTGATCAATGATTCAGTATCAAATATTTCTGAAATAAAACAATTTTATGACATAGTTCAGAAAACTTATGTTTTTCAGTGAAAGCTTACATAGATGGCACTGCCGTTAAAGAAGACAGCTCTGCCAAAAATCTAACTTTAAAAAAGCTATGTCCAACAAGGTGGTCTTCTAGACACGACTGTCTGTTAGCTTTAAGAAATGATTTCAAAAATGTGATTAAGTGTTTGACAGAAATTATTCTGTACAGCTCAAAAAAACCCGAGGCAGAAGAAGCATTAGCAATTAGAAACCACCTGGAAAACTTTGAATTTATTCTTGTGCTCTGCCTTGAAACTAAGATTTTAGAGAATGTAAATATTACTTCAAAAGCACTACAGAGGCCAACTGTTGACCTAGGCAGAGTGTGGCAGTTTCTAAGCCGCGCTTGTGATGAGTTAAAAGTTTTAAAAAAGGATTTTGCCGGCTTTCTTGCTGGTGCTAAACAGTTGGCCCAGTCATGGGACATAACTTGTAACATGAAAAATAAGCGTAAGCGAGTTGTAAAACGCTTCTTTGTTGAATTATCAGTTGACCATAGAACTGACGACTCAGTGAAATCATTTGAAGTAAAAGTTTTCAATGCAACACTAGATATTGTAATAGCTCAGCTACAAATGAGATTCGAATGATTGCGTTGCATTGATGATAGGTTTTCATTCCTGACACCTCAGAATTTAGTTAACTTCTCACAAGAGACAATAGTGGAGAAAAGTAAGGCTCTGGTTGAAGAAAACAGCTGCCTTATGAGTTGCCTCCCAGACTTAACTACAGCTTTGCAGCTTTATTTAACCATACCTGTCACAACAGCTACAGCGGAAAGAAGCTTTTCAAAACTTAAATTAATTAAGTCATACTTAAGAAGTTCCATGGCCCAAACTCGGTTGAGTGACTTGGCACTGTTAAGCATTGAGCATGAAGAGACACAGAAAACTAATATCAACGAAGTGGTTGAAAAGTTCTTAGCTATTAAAAAAAGAAGACTAGGCTTAAGAAAACTGAACTTTGGTTGATCCAAAGTATCTGTATATATTTGTATCTGTAAATATTGTACAGTACTTGAGTTCGAGTGTTATTGAATTGGATTAGACTTAAGGAGAACTTGTATAGAGTATATTCAAGAATTTTACAAATTCAGTTACAAACTAATTTAAATGTTTGAAAAAAGCTAGAATGTTACTTTGATATTCGTTTTTAAATAATAAATTTTTAACACTATGTGCGGTACTGTTTCATAGTCTGAATTTAGATCTTTGACGTAAAAATAAATCATTCTTTTTATTTTGGTTTTTTTATAGTTTGTATAGAATTTTGTGTATTTAGCAACAATGAATTTTAAGAGTTTGTACACGTGTAAAACGTCTTTTGCAAATTGCAAACTCTTTGTGATAGACGAGAAAGTATTCACAAACCATTGTTGTGAAACACACGTAAATAGAAACTCATTTGAGTGTTTTCCCCTATTACGTATACAAAATTTAACCATTTTTATAGGGCCCCCTAATTAGTTTTTCGGGGGGCCCCCGTTTCGTTAGCGCCACCACTGAGCGTGTCCATGGCCATCTTGTCCTCTGCTTGTCTTGATTTAATAGGGCGATGTCGTGTGAGGCATAAAATTGTGTAAACTGTGTGTGGGTCGGGTAGCCTTTGTGTAAAAGCACCTTGATGTATATGTGTGCACATAGATTTTGTGTATTGTTGTAACCTAATGGAAACAATCATTCTCCTCGCTCACAGTGCGAAACAGTATGTGTGAAATAAAACACGACATTAATCATGTGTGTATGTATAATTACACCATCAAAAATGGTACAATAAATATGCACAGTTATGCATTATATAATGCAATAACACACACACACACACACACACACACACACACACACACACACACACACACACACACACACACACACACACACACACACACACACACACACACACACACACACACACACACACACACACACACACACACACACACACACACACACACACACACACACACACACACACACACACACACACACACACACACACAGAGAGAGAGAGAGAGAGAGAGAGAGAGAGAGAGAGAGAGAGAGAGAGAGAGACACACACACACACACACACATGCATAAAGTACCTATAGAATTGTCAGATGGTTTTAACATCAGCAGTGAATCTATAACAGACGTCAATGTACAGAATTAGAGAGTTACAAATGAAACCAGTGTAGAATGAATAAATAGAAAATCACTAGGTCTTATCTTATAGAAAAACAAATGTAAAACTTCATGTTCACACGATATTGAATTATGTAGGTAGTGTGGAACCGAGCTAAGAAATACTGTTCGCACTGCTCCATTTCTCGTATACAAATGACCATATAGCAGATCACTTCCTCCTCCACTGTACCATAACAATTGCACAACAAGTTAGGTAAGTTCCAAACAATGTAACGGTACGAAATTGTAGGGTCAAGATAACATTTTAAAAAATTATATTTTCCATGCAGTCATTGTTCACCCATGTAGAACCCCGAGTTAGTCAACCAGATAGGCTGTGTTTATTACAGAATAAAACGTCTATGTTTTGTCTCCATACTCAAGCAACGTAGACCGATTGTGAAATAACACCTAACTTCGCATCAGCCATGAATCACGAAAGAAAGTAATGTAACTGCACATTGCGCCAGGCGGCAAAATATTGCTAAATCCTATGCCTAAGTTATAGCGCTCTTTTAACAACACCAATGGGAGAGCAGACTCAAGATCACGTGACCAGCTCTGTATGCTCAGCTTTAGCGAACTAACGCCAGTTCCATTGCAACTCACGGCTGAGCGGCCAGACAATCAGCAGACAGTTACCAGAACAAAAACGGTAGCCTCGGACGAGTTCTTGGTAGGCCGAAAAATACAAAAGTAGGCCTACCAAGTAATATAAAATTTACAAACAGTAAAGTGACGAGTAAATGGCGTAAGGTAATAATAATAAACTGTGTTTGGAGTGGAGAGTGATTAGTGACAACAGTTCCGGACAATATCGTGTACAACGTTTGGATATTACGCAAATAGGTAACAAGTGTAAAGACAGTTTCATTTGGCCAAAACATTATAATTAATAAAGAGCTCATTAATTAAATAGGAAGTTTTAAAAAGAAATGTAAATTGAGTGAGTGTGTGTATGGGTTATCAAAAGTACTGGCTCAACTAGAAAGATGTAGTAGTAGTCTATACAAAATTATTGGACTAAAATTAGTAAACATTTTAAATATAAAGAAAACGTAATAATCAATGATAGAGTATTTAATTAAAATAATAAAAAGAGTAATTAAAAGGTTCATTCTTCTATAAACATGTGTTAGTGTAGTTATTTCGCCGTAAACCATTTCCTAGTTTTCTGTGTTGACAACTCGTCTAACGAAATTTGGGATTTTCTGAGTTTTAAGGGTGGTCAGATAGCGGGATTATGTTACGATTTTTATAAGGGCAAGAGTGTTCAAAGTTTACATGTAAAACTAAAAAACATGTTGGCGACCTGGGTAATTTAATAAGGTAAGTTTTATGGGGACTATGACGGTAAGTGAAATTCTGGCAGCGGTGTGTTTTATGATGAGTGTATTATTAATTAAAAGGGTAGAAGGGTCACAGTGGCGACCCTGCCAGGATGTTCGTATATAAAGAATTATAGGAACTAGACCTGTTTTAAAGCACAGAAAATAGGAATTGGTAACGGCGTATTTGTAGAAACAATCGTATATATATTGTAATAAAAAAGTGTGGGTGGGTTGTAAAATTTGTTAATTGATGTTATTTAGTGTTAATTGTGTCAAAATGTTACTTCCCTTATCATTTACGGGTAAACCGTATTTCGCTCTGCTGCATTCAAATGTTGCCGCCTCGCCACCTGATTGGCGCACGGCTTTCTGCAGTGTTGACTCGGCTAGCGTCTTGCTTTAACGCTTTCACTTCAATAATTCTTAGTTGTTATTATAAATTAACTGAATCAAACATACAGAATTGCAGATTGAGAACATTTATTAACCTTTTAGAATATTTCAATTACTTTATAGTACATCAAATTCGTTTTCTGCACCGGCTATTACACTTGTTCGGTTGGTACTTGCTCAGTTCGTATACATAGCGTCTTTAATGTTAGTGTACAGTTGAATATGATTTTTCTCAGGGGTGTTAAAGTCCTTTCGGCTACAGAAATATATACTTACGGCTAACACACACAAAGTTATAACAATTCTTAATACTAATTACATAAACAAATTAATATCTCATTGTATTCAATTAAGTAATTACCAATGAAAACTTGTAAAGAAATTTTGGGTTAGTTTTCGTTTGTCAAATCTAGTTATCAAAAGGTTCGTCAATTATTTATTATATTTTACTTTTAATAATTGCTAATTGATTAAAGTTTAAATAGTGAATTTAACAAAGCATTTATTTCTGAATCGGAATAGTGATCAGTGAAGTGAAATAGTTATTTATTAATTCAGACCAAAAAATTGTGAATTCGATTATGGGATAATGTTTATACTCATCGGTTTTCCTGCTGAAGATCCTGATGTCGTCTTCTTCTATGGATAACTCCTGGGCTGTCGTCTTCTTCTACTCTCCAGAAGTTTATTTCCCTCGTCTCGATGTTTCTCCTCGCTGACTCAGGCCTCGTATTCCTTCGGTTGTCGTCCGTCTTCTTCTATTAAAATGTTCCAATGATCTTCATTTGGTGTCCGTTGTCGTCTCTCTTCTTCACTGCGTCGTTCCATCTTCTTCAGATAATTACGGTTTGTTAATTAATTTTTTATAAACAAAATTTTGTTCAGGATTCCCTGGACTATTGTAGTTATCTCCATCTGGTTCAGATTAGGCTCGAATTTACTTTGATAATAATAATTTTAATTTTAATACGAGAGCTCCTCGATCCACTCTCTAGCGTTGGTCAATAATAACTACTGAAAATCTAACGGTTTTTTGCCAATAAAATTCTTGTTGCTATGGTTACCTAATAAATTATGCTAATTCTCATTGGTTATTAACTTAAGTCATTGTTATGATTTAACGTCTTTTTTAGTCTAATTTTACCAAAATATCTTCAAATGAAGATTACTATCTTATACTAATAGCTAGAGTTATTACATTAGTACCATTCTTCCTAATTTTTCATGATGATCATTTTGATATCCCTCATGCCCACTTTTGAATAGCTAATTACATTTTTACTATTTTCCATATTTATATTTTACACATATTTTATTCAAAATTAGTTGTTATTCATATATTTTGGTACTAGGAATACTCAATTAATCGGTTTAACCATTTGGCACATTCTGCCTTAACTTTGGATTATTATTTGTTCTCAAAATTACTAAATTTATATTCAACAGTTTGGCCTAGAGCCTAGATTTTATTCTACTCTCACCTAACATTTCTTAATAACATATCTGGTAATTCTAATACAATTTTATAAACAAAACAAACAATAAACATCAGTATTCCTAACTCTAATTCTTATTATGAAAAATTCCTTGTCAGGTTCTAGCCTGAAATAACTCTTAACTACCTTTTCTTTTCTCTACTGTTATCTTGCTTATCCTATAATTTACTACATTCTATGGTTTTTGAACAATAATAAAACTCTTACAATACTACTGATAAACTGTTCCTTACATGATATGTCTTATCTACTAATCCCTTCACTTAAATACAGTGTCTGTCCTTCTTAATTTACTACTCATTCTAATAACTTAATTCTTACCTTATTTTATAATTCTGACATCCTATTACCTAAATTTATAATATCACAATTAGTTTAATCTCTTACTAATGTACAGTTTATCAAAATTGTTTATCTGTTTATTATAGTTTGCTTATATAATATTTTATTCTACACCCCCACTGCACTTTTCCTTTCATAGAAGGTTTCTTTAATTATTATCACTCTCACTTTGTTTCATTATATGCTATACCTAGCACTTCACCACTTACTTAATTTTACACACATTTTTAACTTACTCACTTGTTTATTCACACGATTTGTCTAATTTTTTTATATCACTGTGTGATTATGGTCATGAATAACTAATTTACTTCCAAATCACTCTGATCACTTTTAGTTATTACTTAAATTTTGCTTTTGTTTGGCTCAAAGCATTGTTTATTGTCTTTGGCTATTATCATTACTATTAGTTTGGGGTATGGTTAGTTTCTAACTCCCTACCTTATATAAGTACATTCTTTTATCAATAAGATATATGTGATATTATTACCTTCCATTAATCTTATTATCCTAGTTAAATCTCATATACTACACATCTCAGTTCATTATTAAATTTACAATATACTGGTCATTATTTGGGATTATTTGATTGCACTTAGGTCTCGGCTGCTTCTTCATTGTCTCTTGGTTCCTTTGGTTTTTTATCCGATCTACTGTGTCAGGTCATTGTCAGGTTAATAGTCATTTGTCATTTATTGGGTTACTGGGTTATTGATCTCTAAGTTTATAAGTTTTTGCCTCTTACTCTTATCTTCAGCTTTTTATTTTATAATTAAATACAATTGAATCTGCACGACCTTATGTCATGTTACATAATGCATCGCCACCAAAATTGATTATTTCGAAACAAAGATTATTAGATTTTTTCTGAAATCATCAATATAGTTCATTTTATCAAGTTGTCATAATTCAGGAATTCATCAATCGCTACTTCTTCTGTATTCATTCTTTATTAAGTCATGGTTCATAATATGATAATTGGTATTATTTTCTTTCTTTATTATTCCCTTTTATGTTCTATTTCCCTAAAATTTTTCTCCTCTCTCCTTCATATAAATTGGTACTAGCCAGAGGGCACGTGTGGCTCTATTACTCTGCTATCCATTTATACACATTTTGAGTTCAGAGGCCTTGCCTATCTGCTCAATAACATAAATAATTGTTGGACGTATCTCAACATAAAATCATCACATAATAATATTCATAATAATTATAATAATAGTCGCTCATTTCCGACTCACATAATATTAATACAATAAAACACTTCTGGGATTAATTATTCTCTCTTTTGTACATTTCATGACTTTTTCATCTCAATAACTTATTTGGATTCCTTTGTTTAAGCTTATGGCGATATTTAATAGGCATTTTGCATTGTTTTACTAGCTTTTTTATATGGTAGTGATTCTATTTGTCATCACTTTAATGCTCATTGATATTTAAAATTAACATTGTAGCTGGTTTTGGCTCACTTAGATTTTTTCATTGATTGTTCAGTTAATCTGCCAGTGTTATTTTTTATTTGATTGTTTTGTCTCTTCTTTTGTGAAACATTAAATTTTATTTATCCCCTTTTTGTGATAGGGTTTGTTAATGATGTTATGTAGCGTCATCATTATTTGTGTAACATTTAATTATTTTATATCTCAAATTTTTATGATATTTCATTATACATATTTTCAAATTTACATGTTTTTACACATTTTGTTTCACACTTGGTCGTAAGTTTAGCCTTACTTTGTTTTGAACTTAGCTTATCTTTCTTCTAAATTCCCTTTCATTTATAATAATAATAGTTCCAATCAAATACTTATTGTAAGTTGTGCTTACATTTATTTTTGAATTTTGATAATTTTTACTTTCAAAATTCTCTTTAATTTTTTGACACTGGTTCATAATACTTTTTTAAAGAAGACTGGTTATAAGTCCCTTTTATCTTTTTAGTTGTGATCTCGCTTATGACATTGGTATTGTTTTTGTTATCCTTCAATATGAGATAGGGTCCATTATATAATAACAGTAATTTCTTTGTGATTCCCTCTCTGGAACTTGGTAATTCTCGGTTTCGCATTAATACCTTTTCTCCTTCACTGTACCGGATTGCCTTCGGTTGCATTTTATGATATTTAGCCTTTTTCTTTTCTGTTTGCTCCGCTATCTTACTATAGAATTTGGCATTATCAAATTGGTATATTGGATTGGTGGGGAAATTGACAAGTTCTTCTATGGCTCGAGGTGGTGGTTTTCCGTACATGATGGTGTAAGGGGTATCCTTAATGGATTCATGGTAGGCGAGATTTATGAAATTTTCAGTGGCTTCGAGGTATTCGCTCCACTTACGCTGCTGATCGTGGCAGTATGTACGAAGAATCCTCCCAACTTCACGGAGCACTCTTTCCGCTGGGTTGCTGTTCGGGTGGTAAATTGAAGTCTTGTATGTTCGGATACCCAGATCCATTAATGTGTCCTTCCATCGTCTTCCTCGGAATTGAGTACCATGGTCAGTGATAATATTCATGGGACTCCCCACCTCAGTAATGTATCTCTGTGTGATAACGTTCAATACCTTGTTTGTAGTAGCACGGTTGATTGGGTATAATTTAATAAATTTTGAGTAATGGTCCATAATAATGATTATGAATTTGTGCTGCTTTCTACCTCCACTTCGTGGCATAGGTCCACATATGTCTAAGAAGACTTGTTCCATTTTATTTGTAGAGGTTATTGGTTGCATTATTCCTTCCTTTCTGTCGTTGTTGCATTTAACAAGCTGGCATATGTGACAGTTTTTTATGGTCTTCCTCACCCTCCGGTTAATGTCTTTCAGATATGTGTGCTCTTCTAACGCTTTTGTCACCTTCAGTGCTCCCATGTGTCCGTACCTGAGGTGGTACTCCATTATGATCTCAGTTGCGGTTTCTTTAGGTATCAATAGTTTCCACGTATTCTGGTTGGGTTTAGTTTTAACGAACAAAATATCTTTATGAACGCAATAGTACTGAGTTGCTTTTTCTTCCTGTCGATCTAGTCTCTCTCGGATTTGATTTAATTTTGTATCCTCTTTCTGGTGTTGTATCACTTTGTTCACTATCACTTCTAGGTCAGCGTTATTTTTCATGATGTTAAATACCTTCACAATGGTCTCCTTTTCTCCCATCAAAGGTTTGTTGTTCTGTGTTAATCCGTGATAGCACATCAGCTGCTGTGTTTTTGCTACCAGGGATATACTCCCAGTTGATGTGATATTCTTGGAGAGCAAGAATCCATCTGGCTAATCGACCATGGCTGAGTTTGCAGTTCTTCAAAAAGGAAATGGATTTATGGTCGGTGCGCACGGTGATAGGATATCCAAGTATGTAAGTCCGAAATTTTCCACAAGAAAAGACCACACTCAACAGTTCTTTTTCTGTTACATGATAATTGCGCTCACATTGGTTTAATGTACGGCTGGCGAAGCTTATTACTTGGTGGTTTCCATCTTTGTCTTCTTGGTAAAGCACCGATCCCAAGCTAATGTCGCTTGCGTCGCAGTTCATGTAAAAGGGTCTATTGAAATCGGGATGGTTTAACATGATAGTGTCGAGGAAGTGTTTTTTGATAGTGTTGAAGATTGTTTCCTGTTCTGGGCCCCACATCCACTTGTTTTTGGATGATAGCTGTGGTGATAGTTTAGTAGTCAGCTCTGAATAATTTTGCTGGAACTTTCTGTAGTAGTTACAGATGCCCAGAAATGACTGTAATTGTTTCTTATTTTTAGGGGTAGGAAAACGTTGAATGGCATCTATTTTATCGGTTGATGGTGTTATTCCTTGTCGTGACAGGTTGAATCCAAGGAATTGGACTTCTGCTGCTATCAGCTTAGATTTCTCTAGTTTTAATGTCACATTGTTAATGGATAATTTTTCTAACACTTTTTCAACTCTCATACAATGCTCCTCCCAATTTGATGAAGTGATCAGCAGATCATCAATGTATACAGTGGTATAGCTCATAGTTTCAGGACCCAGTATCTGGTCCATGCAGCGAACAAATATTGCTACTGAGTTTACCAGCCCAAAAGGTAGCCGCTTGAACTGGTAGTTCCTGCCTTCAAATATGAACGCTACGTATTTTCGGCTGGCTGGGTGCAGTTCTACTTGCCAGTACCCGCAGACCGTATCCCATGTGCTAATAAATTGCGTTCCATGGAACTTCTTGATGATCTCCTCAATCTCGCCAGGAGATGTCCTGTCGTTGATCAGTATTTTATTTATTTCTCGAGCGTCGAGGCACAAGCGTACTCTTCCATCCTTTTTCGTAACAGCAACTATAGGACTGGTGTACTGCGAACAACTATATTCTATGATGTCTTCCTCCATCATTTTACTAATTTCTGTGCGCACTGCTTCCTTGGCTGCATACGCTATGGGATAGGATTTTTTATTGAAATTGGCCACTTCTTTAAATCTCAACTCGCATTGATACCCCCGTACCTTTCCTGGTTGGTCGGAAAATACATGTCGGTACTTGTTGTAAATTCTTATTAACTTCTCCACCTCTTGCTCTGTCAATGGATTCCCATCTTGGGTTCCTCGGAATTGTCGGATTTCCTCCAATTTCCGATGCCATAGAATGTCATTATTTACTTGACTGTCTGGCTTCACTTCCCACCTCCGGTCTGCTGAATCATAAACTGTTCTTATGCTGTATATTTTACTTACTGGTAGGACCCCTTTGCTGCCAGTTAATTCAGCTACCCATTCTCTGCCTTCATATTTCATGGTTACCTTCGATAATTCCATATCGATAACTGCAGAGTACTTTCTCAATATGTCACAACCAATTAGAATGTCAGATGGCAAGTTGTGAGCAATTAAAAATATCATAGGCAGTGTCTCACCATTGCTTATGACTTCTAGAGACACTTGTCTCTTAATTGTCTTATTTTGCCTCCCAGTGGCTCCAATTAAAATAATGTTACTTATTGGTAACGTTGGTAAGCTGGTCTTACTCTCCTTTTGAATTTTGTCGTACATGTTGATATCAATTAGAGACACATTTGCTCCTGTGTCGATCATAAATTTTATATTTACATTATATACTTTTGCGGTAACATAGGCAATTTCATTATCCGGGTGCTTGATCAATGAGGAATTTTCTTCCATAAGCTCCTCTCGGATATTTTTCAGATAATGGTTCTGAATTATTATAATAGTGTTGTCATTTGTCTCGTCTGTCTGTGTAGTTATTAACCCAATAGATCGGATCAGTGACGGGTCCTGTGGTATTCTCACTGCCGCTGCTCGTTTAAATGCTGGCCGTTGCCTTCGGCGCGGTCCTCTGTTCTGACGGGGTGATTATTCTCCGTGTTTTGCCTTCTCTCAATCGAGTGGTCATTTCGAGTTATTTGTTCTCGACTTCTTCTGTTCTCTTCGGGACTCCGGCTCCTCGGTCTTCTATAACTGCGTCTCCTGTCATTTCTACCTTCTGCATTTTCATAGTTTACCCGTCGTCTGTATGTTTGATTCTGTGTCGACAGGTTATTATTATGGTACTGATTATTTGGTCTGTTATACCCACCTCCATTTTGGTTATTTCCCCTGTTGTAAGGATGGTTTACATTGTTATTATTATTGGGGTAATTCTGATTATGGTTTCTTGGGTAATTATTGTTGTTGTTTTGGTTATGGAACCCTCGATAATTATTGGGGTTGGATGGCGGATGATTGGCCGGGGTGTGGTTTCCCTGTGGCCCACTTGGTTGATTCCGGTTGTCATACTTTCTGTAGTTTGGTGAGTTCTTCTGTCTGTTCAAGACACAGTGTTTCTCCCGCTCGTACTCTCCCAATAATGCGGCCATCTCTTGTATAGTTTTAATTCGTCCACTTAAACGGCTTTTTGTGATCTCACCGTCGTAGTGATATGCCAATTGCGTCACTAGGCATTCTTCCGGGATGTTAGGTTCGAGGTTCCTCGCTATGCTTACCTTACCTAAAAAGTAAGCGGTTGGTGACTGTCCTAGGTAAGGGTCGAATCTGCCATTGCTTATGTTGTTTTTCACCACGTGCTGAGTCGCCTCCGATCAGTATTTGTCTTTGAATAATTTCTTGAACTCATTGAAATTATTTATGTCTGGTCTCACCGCCGTCCACCAATTATCATGGACTTCTTTGAACATGTCATCTATCATGCTCTTGATTACCGTCCACCTTGTTTCTCTGGTTCGGGCTAAGTTCTCCTCTACTCGTTCTATAAACTCAATTGGGTTGCGTTTATAGTTTTTAAAGTTTATTGTCTCTCTGTTTTCGCTACATAATACATGTGAGGTCATGACTGGTCGATCCTTCAATGCGTTGATCTCCTCCTGTAGGCGTAACTCTCTAGCCCTGAATTCAGCAATTTTCCCTTCTTGGGCGGTTGTGGTGTCCTTCACTTCACTCACTGATGCATCCAATCTGCTATAGTTCTCTTCTACTCTGGTTTGTATCTGTTCTAATTTGTTGTTGGTTTCTTTTTGGAGTCCTTCAACCCTCCTTTTATCTTCGCCTTCAATTTCATTCACCTTGATTAAAATTTCTTCTCGGACTTGCATTACTACTTCGCTGGTTTTCTCTATCTTCTCTTCCGTTTCCATTACAGTTTGTTTCAGTTCTTCTCTGTACTCCGTCAACTGTTGCTGTAATGTATCCTGGTTATACTCAATTTTGTCGTTCAGTGTTTCAATGTCCTCTTTCATTAGTCTCAAGGTTTCGCTGGTTTTCTCATTACTCTTCTCTATTTTTTCTCCTATTAGCTTATTCTCCTCCTTCATTTTCCGTTCTAAAGTTTCAATATTCCTCTTGTTACTCTCCTCATTCCTGTCGAATTTTTCGTTCAAGTACTCAAACTTCTTATCTAGTTTTTCGTTGTTTTGTTGCAATAATTTTTTAGTGTCCTTCATTTCTTCTTTCTGCTTCTTGAAATTGTCATTTATTGACTCAAATTTCTTGTCTAGTTTTTCCCATAATTGCAGCAAGTCCATGCCTGTTCTGGCTTCCTCCCGTTGTGTGTGTTTATCTATTTCCATGGGAGTCAGTAATTCTTCTACATCTTCCACTGATGTTATTTCCTTTTCTTCCATTCTGGCACCTTTCTTGATCTCCTTGCTTCCTCTTCCGCCTCCTTTTCGCGTCGCTTCGTCTGAAGTCTCGTCTCGTGTTCTGCCCGTTCCATTTCTGTAGTCGCCGCTAGAATCTGTAAATTTTAAAGGTATGTTTCCTTAACTATTCTAGCCCTACTAGTTGGCGCGCCACTTTGTAATAAAAAAGTGTGGGTGGGTTGTAAAATTTGTTAATTGATGTTATTTAGTGTTAATTGTGTCAAAATGTTACTTCTCTTATCATTTACGGGTAAACCGTATTTCGCTCTTTTGCATTCAAATGTTGCCGCCTCGCCACCTGATTGGCGCACGGCTTTCTGCAGTGTTGACTCGGCTAGCGTCTTGCTTTAACGCTTTCACTTCAATAATTCTTAGTTGTTATTATAAATTAACTGAATCAAACATACAGAATTGCAGATTGAGAACATTTATTAACCTTTTAGAATATTTCAATTACTTTATAGTACATCAAATTCGTTTTCTGCACCGGCTATTACACTTGTTCGGTTGGTACTTGCTCAGTTCGTATACATAGCGTCTTTAATGTTAGTGTACAGTTGAATATGATTTTTCTCAGGGGTGTTAAAGTCCTTTCGGCTACAGAAATATATACTTACGGCTAACACACACAAAGTTATAACAATTCTTAATACTAATTACATAAACAAATTAATATCTCATTGTATTCAATTAAGTAATTACCAATGAAAACTTGTAAAGAAATTTTGGGTTAGTTTTCGTTTGTCAAATCTAGTTATCAAAAGGTTCGTCAATTATTTATTATATTTTACTTTTAATAATTGCTAATTGATTAAAGTTTAAATAGTGAATTTAACAAAGCATTTATTTCTGAATCGGAATAGTGATCAGTGAAGTGAAATAGTTATTTATTAATTCAGACCAAAAAATTGTGAATTCGATTATGGGATAATGTTTATACTCATCGGTTTTCCTGCTGAAGATCCTGATGTCGTCTTCTTCTATGGATAACTCCTGGGCTGTCGTCTTCTTCTACTCTCCAGAAGTTTATTTCCCTCGTCTCGATGTTTCTCCTCGCTGACTCAGGCCTCGTATTCCTTCGGTTGTCGTCCGTCTTCTTCTATTAAAATGTTCCAATGATCTTCATTTGGTGTCCGTTGTCGTCTCTCTTCTTCACTGCGTCGTTCCATCTTCTTCAGATAATTACGGTTTGTTAATTAATTTTTTATAAACAAAATTTTGTTCAGGATTCCCTGGACTATTGTAGTTATCTCCATCTGGTTCAGATTAGGCTCGAATTTACTTTGATAATAATAATTTTAATTTTAATACGAGAGCTCCTCGATCCACTCTCTAGCGTTGGTCAATAATAACTACTGAAAATCTAACGGTTTTTTGGCAATAAAATTCTTGTTGCTATGGTTACCTAATAAATTATGCTAATTTTCATTGGTTATTAACTTAAGTCATTGTTATGATTTAACGTCTTTTTTAGTCTAATTTTACCAAAATATCTTCAAATGAAGATTACTATCTTATACTAATAGCTAGAGGTATTACTTTAGTACCATTCTTCCTAATTTTTCATGATGATCATTTTGATATCCCTCATGCCCACTTTTGAATAGCTAATTACATTTTTACTATTTTCCATATTTATATTTTACACATATTTTATTCAAAATTAGTTGTTATTCATATATTTTGGTACTAGGAATACTCACTTAATCGGTTTAACCATTTGGCACATTCTGCCTTAACTTCGGATTATTATTTGTTCTCAAAATTACTAAATTTATATTCAACAGTTTGGCCTAGAGCCTAGATTTTATTCTACTCCCACCTAACATTTCTTAATAACATATCTGGTAATTCTAATACAATTTTATAAACAAAACAAACAATAAACATCAGTATTCCTAACTCTAATTCTTATTATGAAAAATTCCTTGTCAGGTTCTAGCCTGAAATAACTCTTAACTACCTTTTCTTTTCTCTACTGTTATCTTGCTTATCCTATAATTTACTACATTCTATGGTTTTTGAACAATAATAAAACTCTTACAATACTACTGATAAACTGTTCCTTACATGATATGTCTTATCTACTAATCCCTTCACTTAAATACAGTGTCTGTCCTTCTTAATTTACTACTCATTCTAATAACTTAATTCTTACCTTATTTTATAATTCTGAGATCCTATTACCTAAATTTATAATATCACAATTAGTTTAATCTCTTACTAATGTACAGTTTATCAAAATTGTTTATCAGTTTATTATAGTTTGCTTATATAATATTTTATTCTACACCCCCACTGCACTGTTCCTTTCATAGAAGGTTTCTTTAATTATTATCACTCTCACTTTGTTTCATTATATGCTATACCTAGCACTTTACCACTTACTTAATTTTACACACATTTTTAACTTACTCACTTGTTTATTCACACGATTTGTCTAATTTTTTTATATTACTGTGTGATTATGGTCATGAATAACTAATTTACTTCCAAATCACTCTGATCACTTTTAGTTATTACTTAAATTTTGCTTTTGTTTGGCTCAAAGCATTGTTTATTGTCTTTGGCTATTATCATTACTATTAGTTTGGGGTATGGTTAGTTTCTAACTCCCTACCTTATATTATATAAGTACATTCTTTTATCAATAAGATATATGTGATATTATTACCTCCATTAATTTTATTATCCTAGTTAAATCTCATATACTACACATCTCAGTTCATTATTTAATTTACAATATACTGGTCATTATTTGGGATTATTTGATTGCACTTAGGTCTCAGCTGCTTCTTCATTGTCTCTTGGTTCCTTTGGTTTTTTATCCGATCTACTGTGTCAGGTCATTGTCAGGTTAATAGTCATTTGTCATTTATTGGGTTACTGGGTTATTGATCTCTAAGTTTATAAGTTTTTGCCTCTTACTCTTATCTTCAGCTTTTTATTTTATAATTAAATACAATTGAATCTTCACTACCTTATGTCATGTTACAATATTTACGCTATAAAAGGTTATGTTTTGATAGGGTTATTGTGTTTACTTGTCCTGTTGACAATGATTGTGTTAGGTGTTTTGATTTTATAAGATAATAGTGGTTTTTTATATATAAAGGGTATATTAGAAATAACATTTTTGAACATGACCGAGGCACGTGAAAATAAAGTAAGTGGATTAGGGGAGGCATGGAATAGATGCAATACGGAATTCATGCAAGAGTTTGAAAGGGTTTTGAACAGAATGACTGAGGATGATTGGAGTAAATTTAATAATGAACTAAGACAAATGAGAGAACAAAAAAACGGGACTATACGCTTTTTTGAACGAAAATAGTGATGATACTAGGAAACAAAGTAACGAGGTAAGGGAAGGAGGGGTAGCGTTAGATAATAATATATTGAATAATGATAATTATGAGATTAAAATGGGGATAAATGGTGAAGAGACAGACCAATTAAGCGAAAAAGACAATCAAATAACAGAGAATGAGGTAAGTAAAAATAGTGTAAATGGAAATAAAATAACAGACGAAAATGGTGTCAATACATATGAAAGTGTAGGGGTGACAGAAAACTGCGATTATGGTGGTAAGTTATACGCCGATGAGAATATAAATAACAAAGAAATAGGAGACAAGGTAAGTAGGAGTAATACAAGTAATTATAACGATGAAATAACATTAAATAAGAATAATGATTATATAGCTGAAAATGGGGTATCTAAGGATGATACTGTAAGTAACAGTGGTGAAATTAAAAACGTTGTGTTAGAGTGTAAGGTTGTGAGCAAAGAAAGTGTTGATGAGGTTATAAGTGTGTGTGTAGAGAGGTTAAATGGGCAAAGGGCAGATGTTCCCCAAGTTTATGGTGAAACAGAGTTTTCACAGGTGTTTAATGAGGACAGAGTTTCCTCCGGTATTTGTATAGAAGACAAGGTGTCTTCAATTGGTCCCTGTATTTTTTGTGATTTACCTGGTAAAGCCAGTAGAGGTAATAAATATTTAATGGTGCCCTTTGCATGGAATGGGAGAGTTCAGTATGGTTATGAGAGGTGTTGTAATGAAAGAGAGAGAGAAATAAAAATTTTTGAGATTAATAGAGGTTATGAGATGTTGGTGCAGGTGTTAGATATTGAGAGAGATGAAGAAGGTGAATTGCATTATGAAACAGAGAGAGAGGAATATTTGAATAAGACTGTTATAAATGATGATAAAATAATTGACTGGGTATTGAGACAATTTACTAACGGAGACTGGACAAAATTAATTGATCGTGACAGGTTGTATGAAATAATAAATGGTATGATGAAGAACTTAGAAATAATGGTTTATGAAAATAATAATAATAAACTCAAGGTAAACATAAGTAATTCAGTCTACAAATATGTTAGATATCTATTTGACGATGGAGGTTAGATTAAGAAATCGGAGAAGGAACAGTTTAAGTATGTGAATACATGGTAATAACTTAGCTGATTTTGACATTGAAACATGATATAACTGAATCAATAATGAGGAAGGTTTGTAAATATATTATAGTGGAATTATAGTGAAATTAATTGTGTGTGTACTGTAAAATGTTTCATGTAACCATATGTGTATTGATTGATTTTACTAATAATATTATTTTATGTTGTCAATTAATAATAATAATGAACAGGAGGTAATAATGAAGCCAATTTTGTATTGTGCAGTTATATTCAAAGTGTTTTAAATAATATAACTAAAGTTAAAATGTTTTTAGTAAAATGCTATTAAAGTAATTGAAAGGTGAATTAAAATTGTATTTGGTTGAACTGTAATAAATAGACTTTGTTAAATATGTGAACTATAAGATTTATAAAAATTGAAAAGTGCAGTACAGCTGTTAGAGGTGAGGTAAGCAGAATGTTGAGTGTTTATAACTGTGTTTATGAAAACAAGTCCGGCACACAAGTGTTTATGTAAACAGGTATGCTGTATGTTGTGACTAATGTCTACAGCCATGCTTGGTGATCATAACAAAAAATGTTGTAGTCTGCTGAATCAGTATCTGTAGCAAAATCTTATTGTGACATAAAAGAATTGAATTAAATTTTTACAGACAAAATAATAATGAGGGAATTCCTGTAACGTAGAGTTTGAGAAATTAAATAAAATCAAATTAATTTGGTAATTAAATTAATTGAAAAGATGATTTTAATAATGAATTGGTAATAATGAACTTAACTTTATTTTCATTCAAATTCAAATTGGAATTATAAAGTAAATGTTAATTGATGTAAATAATGGTTAAAATATTCATTTGAAACTGAAAACTGAAGGAAAGTTTGAATGGGTATAATAAAAAATGTTCAGGTTGAGATAGTGGTTGGAAAATTAGAGGTGTACATAGCTGTTCAAGTCATTTTTATAAAGGGACAATCTATGTGTTATGTTTAACTGTAGATTCCCCACCTAAGTGCGGCCATGACCTCACCGGATCATGACCGTGAAAGTAGTTAATTGTGGCAAATCATAAATTTCACTTGATTAACCAGCTGGTGGTTTGTTTTATTTTGTTAACACGGTGGTTTGTTAGATTTAGTAGGGGGGTTATTTTTTGGGGGAATCTACCTAATTTTGGAACAGGGCTATTTTCACCCAGATAGGGGGGTAGTCCATTAGGGGTGTATAAATAGAAAATAGTAGGTGTAATACCGAATTTTATTGTAACGCCGAAGCAAGGATGGGGGTGGAATAAAAGAAAAAAATGTCCACCCCTTCCGCATCAGTCCTTGTGAAAGCAACTAGACGCTACAGTCTAGGGGAGGGGTAATAGCGAGTGTGGATGGGCGGTGACATAGTTACAGGTCACGAGGGAGATGTGGTTTACGGCGAGGATGAGGCTGAAAAAGGCCAAGAAGCCTCGCGCAGAACACATTAATATGTAATGGGTATCAGGGGTTAAGGGATTAAAGGGGGGGTATAATAAAAAAAAAAGTGTTTATTCTATATAAATATGAGTAGGCAAATAAGGACATAATTTGTATTTTAGGTACGATTACTGTGAGTTAATGTAATCCTGTAATGTGTCATTTTGGCTGGGCAATATTGTATAATATTATTCAATTTAACTGGAATTTATGTGTACTACTGTAAACCTATATTGTTTTATTAACACTATGTTTTTAGGGTCTATAATATAAAATGAGCCAGTACGTTGTCAATGAACCAGTACGGCTAAGAGGAAACAAATCAGTTGTGGGATATGGAGTGATGGAAGGCCGTTTGTTGATTTTTTAATTGAATGTTTTATAGTCAGGCGATACTGTGGTGGGTATCGGTCCGAGCTTATGGTGGTGGGATCTCGAGTAGAGAAGTCCCGTAAGATCGGATGGGTGCTGCCGCAGTCGCCAGACTAGAGGGGTAAGAACCCACAATTTCAGTAGAGTGTTCAGGGGGGTTGCGGCGCCATATCCTCACTGATCCTCTTAGGGTTTAGGCAATAAGAGTTTGAACGCTTCGGCCTTCAACCTCTTATTGGGGGGGGGGGGGTATTGTAACGGTACGAAATTGTAGGGTCAAGATAACATTTTAAAAAATTATATTTTCCATGCAGTCATTGTTCACCCATGTAGAACCTCGAGTTAGTCAACCAGATAGGCTGTGTTTATTACAGAATAAAACGTCTATGTTTTGTCTCCGTACTCAAGCAACGTAGACCGATTGTGAAATAACACCTAACTTCGCATCAGCCGTGAATCACGAAAGAAAGCAATGTAACTGCACATTGCGCCAGGCGGCAAAATATTGCTAAATCCTATGCCTAAGTTATAGCGCTCTTTTAACAACACCAATGGGAGAGCAGACTCAAGATCACGTGACCAGCTCTGTATGCTCAGCTTTAGCGAACTAACGCCAGTTCCATTGCAACTCACGGCTGAGCGGCCAGACAATCAGCAGACAGTTACCAGAACAAAAACGGTAGCCTCGGACGAGTTCTTGGTAGGCCGAAAAATACAAAAGTAGGCCTACCAAGTAATATAAAATTTACAAACAGTAAAGTGACGAGTAAATGGCGTAAGGTAATAATAATAAACTGTGTTTGGAGTGGAGAGTGATTAGTGACAACAGTTCCGGACAATATCGTGTACAACGTTTGGATATTACGCAAATAGGTAACAAGTGTAAAGACAGTTTCATTTGGCCAAAACATTATAATTAATAAAGAGCTCATTAATTAAATAGGAAGTTTTAAAAAGAAATGTAAATTGAGTGAGTGTGTGTATGGGTTATCAAAAGTACTGGCTCAACTAGAAAGATGTAGTAGTAGTCTATACAAAATTATTGGACTAAAATTAGTAAACATTTTAAATATAAAGAAAACGTAATAATCAATGATAGAGTATTTAATTAAAATAATAAAAAGAGTAATTAAAAGGTTCATTCTTCTATAAACATGTGTTAGTGTAGTTATTTCACCGTAAACCATTTCCTAGTTTTCTGTGTTGACAACTCGTCTAACGAAATTTGGGATTTTCTGAGTTTTAAGGGTGGTCAGATAGCGGGATTATGTTACGATTTTTATAAGGGCAAGAGTGTTCAAAGTTTACATGTAAAACTAAAAAACATGTTGGCGACCTGGGTAATTTAATAAGGTAAGTTTTATGGGGACTATGACGGTAAGTGAAATTCTGGCAACGGTGTGTTTTATGATGAGTGTATTATTAATTAAAAGGGTAGAAGGCGAGGACCTTCACAACAATCTGCGGAAAATCAACGTATTTTTAGAAACAAGGTAGATCGAGATGCAAAATTAAAGTTTTACAAAGTTATGGGAGTCCCTGTACTATGTAAAGGGACACGCATTATGGGTGTGAATTATGGGCAACAACGAAAAGACAAGACGGTAAAATACAGACCTCAGAAATGGCATTCTCAAGAGGAGTTTAAAAGTGTTCTAAACATGACCTTATAAGAAATAAGGCCATAAGAGAAAGAGTTAAAAGTTTTTAACTTGAATGAAAAATTAAAAGATTACAAACAACAGTGGAAAGAACACTTAGAAAGAATGACAGATTCCAGACTGACCAAACAAGTCTGGAAATTCAAACCTATAGGACACGGGTTTGTGGATAGACCCAGGAAGAGAAGGCTGGAGGATTTTTAAGTTGGAACAGGCAGCACCTTGCCTATGCCGTGTTGTGAAGATGATGATGGTGTATCAAGAATGTCAATAAATCAGTGATTTTTCTTTGCTAACAGTTTAACCCATATTTTAACACGTCCCTGTTACGGATTGTTTCCAAGTTAAGGCTATGCAGAACCGTGTTGTGACTGGCTTTGAATGTTTTTTTTAATCGAGTTTACAGCATGTGTGCATACCGTCATGCTTGCTTTAAGGTCCAAATGTACCTTATACATTTATAAATACCTTATAAATGTATAAGGTACCATATAAATATACCGTCACGCGTGCTATAACAGCCAAATGTACACATATGTTTGTTAGTGAACATCCTTTGGTCTAACATTATGTCCTTCATTCTCATTGATTATATAATTTACATTAAATAAGTTAACTCATAATTCTGCAACTGCCCTATAGGAGTCCCATTACAGCAAATAGATTCACAGTTGTTAACTCCATACTTCTTCATAGCACTGTTCAGACTCAGACATCTGACCAAAATTTCTCTACCTTACCTAGAGAAATTTATTGAATATTTTTAATTTCTTTACCTCAAGATGTATTTTCCAGTATTTGGAACATGTTTCGGGAATCCTATTGTTCCCATCCTCAGCCTTGTTTTGTTATGCTTTCCTGTTGGTTTTTGGTATTTTATACTGGTATTATTGTGTGTGATTGTTGTGTATATACAGTAAGGCCTTGATAATCTGGAACTTGATAGTCCGGAATCCTCGATAGTCCAGCACTTTTTATCAACAGCAACCGATTTGAAAATATCGCAGTGTTTGACTAAATTGCTGACGCTAATTCAGGTGGCGTTTGTGGTCTCTCAGATGTTTCACCAGAATGATGTAATTTGGCATATTCAGGCACACTGGAATGCATTTTTAACGTCTCTGCTGCTATTGGTGCGATCGTGTTTCTTCGAAAATGCTCAGTTGTCCTTGACACAATTGGGAACTCTCGGCAGAGTTTGTGAGCTGACTACTGCACGGGTCATTGGCACCATTTCGTATTGGTTAGTTGTGAGTGTCTGCTTCTTGAGTTTACAGAGTGCGTGCCATACCGTATTTGAGTTACAGTATTAGTGAACTCCGCTACAGTTAAGTCATTCTGTTTTTGTTCAGTGGAGTTCAGTTTTAAGTTGTTGCTTCACAGTTTTGATCACAATGTTTTCTGAACACAAAAACCAGAATCCAGTGCTTCTAATAAAAGAAAACACGTGACTTTGACAATCTAACAAAAACTTGACATTATAAATAGGTTAGAAAAGGGAGAAAACAGGAACGTAATTATGGAAGAATTTAATATTGGATCCTCAACCTTATATGATATAAAAAAACAATAAGAAAAACTTCAAAAATTTTTGGTTCAAGCAGATACAAAAAAAGCTACTGACAATTGTCAAACATTAAAAAATCCTAAGCTTGACCAGTTGGATAATGCGTTGTATACCTGGTTCTCAGCAAAACGTTCTGAAGGAAAGCCTATAACAGGTCCAATGGTAATTGTAAAAGCCAAACAGTTTAGCAATGATTTGAACGTAAAAGAAGGAGACTAACTTTTCACGAGGTTGGTTGCACAACTTTAAAACTCGTCATGGGATACGCAAATTAGATTTTTCAGGGGAGTCTAAATCTGCTGATGAGGCTGCAGCAAATGAATTTAAAGTTACTTTTGGATGGACACTCAGCTCTTTAAAAATTGTTTTTTTTTTTAACAGTTTGTTCCTGGAGTTAAACAAAAGTTCAAAAAACTTGGTTTGCCTGAAAACACAGGCTGTTCTGTTAGTAGATAATTGTAGAGCCCATCCTCCTGCTAGTGAGTTAAAGTAAGCAAATATAACAGTGAAATACCTCCCTCCAAACGTTACCCCTTTGATTCAGCGTAAGGATCAAAGAGAATACTTTCAGCGTAAGTAACTCAGAACTTTAAGTGCAAATAGCAAATATAACAGTGAAATACCTCCCTCCAAACGTTACCCCTTTGATTCAGCCTAAGGATCAAGGAGTAATTCAGAACTTTAAGTGCAAATACAGGGGTTCATTTATTCAAGGACTCATAAACTCAGACTGTAGTGTGAAAGACTTTCAATCAACTTTTAACATGAAAGATGCTATTTTTGCAGCTGCTGTTGCTTGGCAAGAAGTAAAAAATGATACGTTAATAAAAGCATGGAGAAAGTTATGACCAGCTGTGATGAACAATCCCCTTAGTGAACATAATGAACTAGGTGACCTAGACGATCCTGAAAGTCAGTTGCTGGATACTGTTAAAAATGCTGCAGAAGGCTGTTCATCATTGTCAAAAATGTCTGATGATGAAGTGTTTGACTGGCTAGATATTGACAAGGATGAGCCTACTGTGGAGGAGATAAATGATGAAACGATCATTCAGAGTGTGTTAAATCTTCAGACAGTTAAGAAGTGGAAAGTGATGAAGAAGAGGGTAGTACATCAAATAACGTTACTTGGCACGAGGCAACCGACGTGATACACACTTTTGTAAAATTTGTGGAGACAAATAAACAGTACAACATGGCTGAAGTTATGAATCTTCATATAATCCACAATGACTTTTTAAACAAAAGATCTAACAACAAAAGACAAGTTGATATAAGATTATTTTTTTTAACAAACCTCAAGTACGACAACCAACGTGGCATCGGCCTCCATGGACAATCACTAACACACCCTAACATGGACAAATTATTGATTTTGTTTTAAATGTTTAATTTTTAAGAAAATGTTTACTGTTGTAATTGAACATGGTCCTATGTAATTTAAATAATAAATTTACCTATGTAACTGCACAATAACAGGTGTACTGTACCGTTATCCCTTGTTTTATCATATTTAATATAAACACCATGATAGTCTGGAAAAATTTGATAATCCAGCACGCTCTCGGTCCCGACCGTGCTGGATTATCAAGGTCATACTGTATTAACTTTTTGAGTGTTTTCGATGTTGAGTACTTTAAAAATTGTGTCATGTTTTGTATTGATCTGTGTATTAGTTTGTTTAGTTTTGTGTTTGTGTATTTATAAATAGGCTATAACATCTTGAGGTAAAGAAATTATAAATATTAAATAAATTATATATGCATCAAGAAATAGACTGTAGCAAAAAGTGTTTGAAGTGTGTGTGTGTGTGTGTGTGTGTGTGTGTGTGTGTGTGTGTGTGACCAATTTGAACAGTTGCAGTAAATGTTTACAGTTTATTAAAACAGCCGTATTTCATTGGGAAAAATAATAATTTATTTTTTATTTTAGAGTAGATATTTTATTTATACAGTAGACTCTCGACTATCCGGCCTCCGTACTATCCGGCCTATTTTTGAACCTACGTGCCGTGTGCAAAACACAAGTTGCGACATGAAAAGCGCGGATTCCCCCCCCTTGGGTCTTCTACTTAGATGCCATAAGGTGGTTGGCCGAATCATGGGAAGAGATTCCAAACATATCAGTTGTAAGGTCTTGGAAAATTCTTTTGAACCATGAAGGTGGACATTTCAACCTTGAACCCGTGTGTGAAACCGAAGTGGAAGATGAAAACGATAAACTTGTTTTGTTGCTAGAAAAAGTACCGGGGTGTGATGATGTCAATGCAGAGGACATTAGAGAATGGATGGCAAAAGATGAAGTTGATGAAATAACAGATAAAGATAGTGTGGAAATTTTGACATTGGGAGATGAAATAGAAGAAGAGGAGGAAGAGGCAGCTTTAGATGACAGGAAAAATCTCATCCCACATTCGGAAGGGTTCAAGACGATTGAGGCAGTGCTGGAGTACATTAGTTAGCAGGAGGAATTGACGCCAGCTGATATAATCTGGTTGCGTAAGTGGAGGGACATTGCATCACGGAAGAGGGCTAAATCGGATAAGCAGTCATCTATCAAGGGCTTTTTCAAAAACTAAAAACTAAGTTTTCACTCTTTTATGTTAGGATTTTACGCATTTGTGTAATTATTTATCAATGAACAGTAAAATAAGTTTAAATCATTTTTTTTAAGAATTAAGCCTACGTTTTACGTTAATGTTTTGTTTATTTTAAAATTATATGTATTCATACTGTACAGTGTGTACATCATTTTATGTTTCCTGCAGTTAAGTTAGACATTATAAAATTTATCTTAAAATGTGTATACAATATTTTTATTCTTGGACTTCCTTTTTCTATAATAAATTTGTAAAACATACAGTACAGTACATAACAAACATTTATAAAGTACTGGACTGTACTAAGACATCAGAAAATATGAATAAGAACGTGTTTTGGTATAAAAAGTGTGATTTTAATGGTATGGGTGGGGCAGGAAGTGAGTAATTATAGAACTCCGGCCTATCCAGCTTTTTTGTTATCCGGCCTGCCCTTCCGCCACACTAGGCCGGATAGTCGGGAATCTACTGTATTTATATTTATTTTGTTACAGCATTTGGAAGACATCACTACAGTTATAAAGGATGAAATTCTTTTAGAAGAAGTGGAAAAAGAAATTAATACACAAGAGGTAAAGTTTTTCTTTTTTTAATATACAATCAGTCTTCCATCTACAAATAGGTGAGACAAGTGAGATTCATAGTAGATCAGTCTTCCATTGAAGGCGATCACTTTATTAACAAAATATTTTTGAAGTTGAACATTTATACTTGAAAATTAGATTCAGTCTTAGCCTTTCCGGTGCTCTGAGTGTGTATACACATGCAATTTTTATGTCAATATGATGCTCTGGGTGTGGTAAGTTGGACGTAGTTTTAAATTGGTAAAGTGCTCAGAACGGTTTAGTACGCCTATGGCTGTGACACACGGAACAAGCATTGTGCGTACAAGGTCAACGAATTGTCTTTAGTTATGAGTCAGCTGTTGAAACAAAGACAGTTCATTCACTGTGTCTGGTGTCATGTAGAAACTGAGATAAAGTTGAGATAATTCGCAGATGAGTTTTTGTAAATGCTGCCATTAAGTGATACGTATATTTGTTGTTGTGGGGTGTTCCTTTTAGTTACATCTGCAGTTGACAGTTGAGTGTTGCTCAGGTTGTGTAATCTTTGCCGTTAGCAATAAATGTAATTGTTGTTGTGGCGAGTTTATTTTTTATCTACATTTGCTAATTGACAGTAGAGTGTTTTGAGATTGTGTAAGCTTTGCAGTAAATGACATGTATAATTGTTATTGCGGCCCATTTTGTAAATGGTAGAGTGCTCCACGCACACGTGTGGTATATACACACTGCTGCTGAAAATATGGCACACAGGCAAAGCATAAGCGCTCACACGTGTTGGCAGCGAAAAGGTTAAAACATGGAGACACTTGAGGTGTCTCGCATTGGTGCTGTCACCCAACATTTTGATTGGGGTTGGTGATTCAATTTCAGTTGTTAGTTTATACAATAACATTGAATTTCCTATACCAGTGAAACACTTGAATGTTGTCTTCTACACTTGTGTTCCTTGTGAGCAGTGGGTAGGTTGATGATTGTTATCAACATGTAATATGAATATATTGCAAGTACATCAATATTTGAATGAACAAATCGAGTTTTGTTTTTACTCGACCTTTTTTTTGGCATTTGTCTTTCTGTCTGTTGGGGTATGTCTCACGATTACTTTTCAACACATCAAATGATTTTTGTAAACCTTGGCCTGTGTGTCTGTAACTCTACCCTACAGAACCCTATTGTTTTTGACACATCCCGCAAAATGTAGGTGGGAGAGGTAAAAATGTGTGAGGGTAAAAATTTGGAAAAAATCATAAAAGTGTGTGTGGAATATCAAATTAAAGGGAACTTTAACCATTATGAATTTAGCTAAATTTTTAAAAATCTCAAAATTTTGGGATGCCAGGGCACAAAAAGTGAGGGAAAATTCTGATAAAATAGCAAAAATTCAAAGGGATTATTGGGCATATGGCATGTGGGATATCAAAGGGAATATTAACTAAAATCTGAATGTAGTGGTGAGCTTTAGAAATTTCAATATTTTGGAATGCAAATTTTTAACACAGCAGTCTAGAATGGAACCAAAAATTATTGAAATCCGACTGTGGTCAGACTAAAGAATATTTTAACACAAATTAGATGTTTAAACTTTTTAGCGTGTGTTGTGTGCTTACTATACAGTTGTTACATTTCTGAACAAAAAATAGGGTATTTTTAATTAAGAAAGTTGTGTTAGTGGTTATAATCACTATTGTCGGTCCCTTGTGAAGCAGCAGGGAAATGGGCTGTAGTCAGTACAACTAATTGGAGGAATGAAGTGCCTAGACAATACACAAGTTATACACCTCACAAAAACAGTGGGAGCTTAGTATATTATCTGAAATGAAGACAGATAAACCTGTTTGAAATGATATGCTGTCAAATCCTTATATATAGTGGCATTTCTGCTGTGTGTATAGTTTGCTACAATCAACAAAATGAGCTATCACATGACTAAAAACCATAATGACATGTAACAACACTAATATGCTTCATGAGCTGCAGAACTTGCTCACTACTTTGAACAAAGTACATTTATTACTGAATGAACTTTTATAATACATCATTTTCGATTAGCAGAAAATCCTGATTACCATATTTTTTGAACAGAATTAACACTGTTGCACACCACTATAGAAAAATTATTCCGATTAGAGCTTTCAAGCTTCACAGCTCATCGTCAGATCGGAAATAACAATAATAGGACAAGACAAATTCTTTATACCCACTTGCCCTACCACTAGCATACACATTTCCATAAACAAGCTATAAGTTAAATGTCCTTTCTGGCTATTATTAACTAGCGAGTTCAGTCAGCCATGTCGGTACTTTTACATTTCTTTCTAGTACATTCTGTGTGTTGTGTGTGTGTACATTCTTTTTAATACCTAACATTTTAAATCCTTTCTCATTTAGTTGTAGTATTCATTAAATTTTCTAACCCTTTCTCTCTTTCTTTCAATACTTCCAACTCCTCTCTAAGCCTTCTTTTAACTGTGTTACTCACTACTTTCAAAATTTCATAGTCTTCTAAAGGATTAACAAACTTATGGTTCTCTTCTATAAAATGTCTTGCATATAACGAATTTGTTGTTCTATTACATTCTTCACATTTGTGGTTAGATAACCTGCATTCGAATTTCCATCCTGTCTCACCTATGTACACTTTGTTGCATTATTTACATTTTAATTTATAAACTCCGCTTCTCTGTAAGATTGGGATTTTTTCTGTTTATTTCTTATCTTATCAAATACTGTTTCACATTTTTTAATTGCTATATCTACTCGTATTTTGTAAAACATTGTATAATTTTTCTGGTATGTGATCCTACATATGTCAGTGACCGTGCATAATTCTTTTGTTTTGGTTCATTTTTAGCTTTTTGCATGTTAATACTTTCCATAACTTTATCCACTATGTTGATGTTATAGTTATTGTTCTTTACAATTCCCTTTCTCTTTTTTATCTCCCTATCTTTTGTTTCTGTCTCTTTTAAGAACCTGTAAGCTCTATAACAAAATGAATTGATTGCCGCCATTTTATTTGTCGTACTTCATTTCAGATAATATACCGAGTTCCTACTGTTTTTGTAAAGTGTATAACTTGTGTATTGTCTAGGTGCTTCATTCCTCCAATTAGTTGTACTGACTACTGCCCATTTCCTTACTGCTTACTGCTTAATGGACCGACAATCTCCTTGTAGATGCCCAGGTTCCCCATATCTAAAAAGCTTCGGTCTTCCATACGTTCTACCTTCATACTGTGGTGTCGAGCTTTCAAGACTCTGTCTCTTATTCTTCCTCTTAATCATTTGTGTCATCACAATCTGTTAGTGTGCGCAGTTTATGATTCGCCCAACCAGACACTGACTTGGAGGCCTCAAACCGAATACACTCTATTGTGGTATATTGCCATTGTAACAGTTGTTGTAGTTCATTATCTCTGACACCATCAGTAAATATCTGTATCACCAAAATGTCATTCAGAAATTCTCTGGTGCTCTATGATAGGCCAGTCTAACTAGCAAGTCAATACTTGCTTCAAACTCTTCTGCATAAGAGTTCTGGCTATAAGGTGGTGACACTTTCTGTAGTAGCTCTAATGCAGATACTTGAAAACAAGAATAAGTGAAACCAATAATATGTGCTTGTGACTTCAAATTGCCGAAGATATGTTGTCCAGTAGTGCTTCAATCAAATGTTGGGCCCTTGATATGAATAGGCATGACTGCAGTCAAAGTAACTCTCTCTGTTACCTTATTTTCTGTATTTTTTTTGGACTTTACCTTTTTTGGTACAATCTGTTGAGCAATTTGATTTGAAACACGGGGTTGTTTTTTCATTGACTGTTCAGCTTCTGTTTTAATCTGTTATTTTACATTTGCAGTCCACTTCTCTACCACAGATAATCTTACCTCTTGCCCACTGAGATCACCATGTAATTCACCCATACCTCCACATAGTAAAACCCAACTCTGCAGCAGTATGCTCTTGCAAATGCCTTTGTTCCTATGTCAGTGCTTTTATGTGTTCTGTTTCTTGCTGATGTTCTTTTTGTCATTATATCTAAGCAGGGATGCTTTTAATGAACTAAATGAATAAGTACTACCTTCTTAGTCCGTCCTGCGGCTTCCTTATATAAATTTCAAAGATGTAAAAACAACGTGTTTCAGAACTTATGTTCCATCATCAGGTGCGTTTCACTCGTTGGAGGTCATCAACACATTAAGACACAACACATATTTAAACACAAAAAAACAAATTACCAATAGCGCACGAAGTTCACGGTGCGCACCGTATGGTGTAATATCCATACTGCCATCTGTTGTCATTGTTGTCTGTACGCTATCTGTGATGTGGGGTTGAGGCGTTCAGATAATTGCAATGCTGTATCATACAATGTGTTGGAATGAAAATTCAGCTGGTCATTTAACAAATGCTTGGGATAAAATTTATATGCCTTATACACTTCAAACTCCTTGGCACCACTCATGTACCGGCCTTACTTGCAAACATGTATGTGTATAAGATTTGTAGCAAAATCTGTGTAATTGTGGTTACTATAACATTGAAATTGCTGCATTGAATGTAACAATGTGCGGCAGTTACACTAAAATTAAAATTTGTATACATTTTAAAAAGCGAGCAGTTTTACAAAAAAAGTAGTCCGTTCCTTGGTGTGGAACTGTTTGTAAGTTGATCGCACTCAAAATGTTAAGTATAGTGGAATGGTATGTAAGGATGTGTAGCCATGTTTGTAGTATTTTGTGTGAGAGTACAACATTATTTTATTGGATATATTGTGACAATACAAGCATAGGCTGTAATGCGCATATATAATATAAAATAAATATTTAATTTAATTTTAATAATATATAATAGACGAGCAGGTGTGAAATTGGAAGCTGGCTTGCAAACAGGAGTCAACACACAAGATCACACGATTACCGCTGCATGTGTGTATACAAGTAAATAGTGTGTGTGTGTGTGTGTGTGAAGCCTGTTTGATCTTGAAAGTTTGCAACCTCACCCCAAGTCAATGCTAAATTAAGAATATATTTAATATTAAGCAAACCATAAATGTTAGCGAGAAGGTAAAAACTTCTGAAAATGTGTAAAAATCAGACACAAGTGCAGTGCAAATTTTACGTAATTCGGACAATCGGTGCGAATCCAGTGCGATTTTTAAAGCATTATAATTACACTAGTGGTGTGAGAATCATGATAATTGCACATCACATAGGTCATTAAATTAGACAATATTTTATCGCCGTGAAATCTGCGTTAAACAGTGCGATTGGCGAAAAAGTGCACTTATGTAAAATAGAACGAGAGTGGGGGCTATTACGCCATGGTTCAACTGTCGACAGGCTAATTCCTGAATCGACAGCTGCAGTTTTCTTAGTGAATATAAATAGAAGCCCAGGAGAGCTAAACCTCTCTTCTAACAGTCTTCATTCGTGGCGGAACACTATGTCCGTTCGCGATGCGAAATTTTAATTACTTCGGACAGAGTTAGACGATATGTCTAACGCCAATAAGACTTTTTGTTAATCATAACTTGTAAAGTAATACGATAAATGTTTCGATTTAACATAATGGAAAACAGTAATTAAAAAGTAACGTAACAAACAAATCGTCAGAGGTCTACAAGTGATCTACATCTAGGAGCACCACTCCAGACCGAGGACGAGAGCACTACATGGCATAATTTCCAGACATAAAGGAGGAGTCATCGGACTTCTGAGAGGACCCGGAGGACGAGGAAAGAATCATCGGACTTCCGAGAGGACCCGGAGGACGAGGAAAGGATCCAGGACTTCCGAGAGGACCCGGAGGACGAGGAGAGGATCCAGGACTTCAAGACTATGCAGGAGTCACAACATCAGGGACTCAGGACCAGGACAGGGTATGCTGAGGAACCGCTACATTAAGGTGAAAGAAAGCCATGTATTCCTCATAACAAAAGACTTAATCAAAGATTGATAAACATTGTCAAAAGAAAGACAATAATTTCAAAAAAGTGTAATTTATAACTTATAGATGTAAATGTCTTGTATAAAAATTATAGCATAATTTTTGCAGTAATAATTTATTGAAAATACGTAAATTTAAATTGTAGAGTAATTATGAAAGCATTGTAGAGAAATTATGAAAGCATAATTTTTGCAGTAATAATTTATAAAAAATATTTAAATTTAAAATTGTAGAGAAATTATGAAAGCATAAGTTTTGAATTGATAATGATTTAAAATATTTTAATATGCATGTGAAAGAATCAATTAGATTTGTTCAAATAATGAACAAATAGTAACTCAGTTAAATATTTTTATATTGAAAGCACACATTCAGACTGAGTAGTCCAGACAGTATAACATAATGACGAAATGTTTTATTTATTTAAAATTAATAATATTATGTCTATGATATAAG
The DNA here is from genome assembly GCA_034769895.1 of Magicicada septendecula. Classification (NCBI taxonomy): domain Eukaryota; kingdom Metazoa; phylum Arthropoda; class Insecta; order Hemiptera; family Cicadidae; genus Magicicada; species Magicicada septendecula. The sequence goes on from CM068370.1 coordinate 138,467,914, forward strand.
CTTTATGTTGGTGATGAGATTACAGCAAACTAAGAAACTTTGAAACCATGTATAATGAATATCGTATGACGAAGTAATCATTATTTGTATAGTATTATTTCTTGATATGTTTGTTTAAATTAATAAATGGGAACATTTTGAATTTCCTAAAAAGGCTACCATTATTATAATTACACCTGAACCCCTAATTACACGTACACGTTGTTAGAAATGTTATTTATCGTTGTATAATTTTATCGCTCATGATCGTGCGCCCGGCACACTTACATTTAATAACGTATTCTTGTATAAAATTGGCGCTCCAAGATCGTGGGGCTCCACAAATTTAAATTATATTAAATTTGCAACAACGTTTATATCGTTGTATAAAAATTGTCGCCCGTCAATGTGTGGCACGACGCGCCTACATTTAATAAATAAATGTATGCTCTATTGTTAAATGTGTGCATAGGATTTATGTATAATAATTGATGTGTATTAATGAATATTTTTATGTGTTTAAATTTTGTTGTGTATATTGTATTGTAATAACGCAACTGGCACCCACCCCAACAAACTGGTATAATTGTAATATAAGTAGATAAGAATAAAGAAATAATAACGAAACAATAAATTAATAAAATTAATAAGTTGGTTCCATAAAAATAATAATCTTAAATATTATAAATAAATATTTTAATAATTATTCAATATGGCAGAACCAGGAGGGTTGAATCTAGAAGCATTTAAAAATTCGATACTAGCAATGATGGACGAAGTAGTCATAAAACAAGCCAAAAAATTTAAAGAAGAGTTAAAAGAGGAGAATATGAAGCAAATAAAAAAATAGATGAAATAAATACCAAACAAACTGAAAGTTTAGAAAATAGATTAGAACAACGGTTTGAGAATTCTAAACACGAACTATAAGAATAACTGAAAGTTAGAAGAATTGAAGAACGGTAATCTTGAAATAAAACAAAGGATAATAGACAGTAATGCACAGTTTACCGAAAAAATTGTTGATACCAACGTATGTATTGACACGATCACAGAAAATGTCTGTGGAATAATTGATAAACAAACGGAGCTAATATGTGAAAGGATGGTATGGGAAGAAAACATAATAGTTGAAAATATGTTCGTAATTAATAACGATAATCATAAAGAAGTAATTAACATTAAGGATGAAGAGACAATAAAGGTTAATAAAACGTACCTTATTAGTAGCGATATCCGAATTGTGAGACACATACACACTAGTAGATCACATAAGATAAAAACACGTGTGAAGCACAATAATTATCACTGTAACGAAAAACTTCCTACTATACGAAACACTACGCAAACTTGTGAGAAGTATGATGTTAGATATACGCACGGTAATTATAAAGCAAACGATAATTATAACTGTAATTATAATAACTATGGTGAGTATTATCATAAACGATGAATGAAAAAAACATCGACAGCTGTTCAGGTAAGTTCACTGCACCGAACTAATGAGAAAGAGCGAAGCGGTTGTAAAGAGAGAAAGAGGGGAGATTTTGTGTGGTCAACAAGTAAGATGAAAATGTTGCCCTATAAACAGGTGACTTCCATGATGAAAACAAACGTCGTAGCCGTACAATGGGACGTTAACACAATGAGGGTGCGAGACAGAAATAACTGTACACATCGGCTAATATACGTCCGGGAGATGAGGGACAATGCAATGGTTATAATGAGGGGTGTAAGATCAAACAACACACCGAACTCAGAACTCGGTACCCGAATGGAATGAATAATTATTTTTAAATAAAAAATAATATTACTATTAATTATTAATAGTAAGAAAAGGAATTAAATTAATAAGAAATAATATGTCTAAAGAGATAAGAGAGTATAATTAAGAAATGTTATTTATTAAGGTTATGATTGCAAATAAAAAGAAATATTAGTGGAAAGAAATAAGGAATTAAATAATAAAGAATGTTATGCTAAATAAAAGTATGTTCAAAGAAAGGTAGGAAATGTATTATAAATGGCAAGGAATGTAAATGTTAATGTTAGTGTAAGGAATGATTGTAAAGGAATGTTATTATCAATGTTGTTAGTAATATGAAGAAGGATTAGAGATAAGCAATAAATGTATAATTATCAGGACGGCTGATCAAGCGAAAACTTCATGGAAATGCAAGGACACAGAAGAAAGCGAGAGTGAAAAGTCAAAAAGGCAGAGAGTACTTAGAAATTAGGACTACGAGTAAAATATCGTTGTTTTCTAAGGCAGTTCATCTGTAACCGGTCATGTGACACACTACAAAGCTGAAAGAGTATTCTGTTACAGAAGTGTATTTCAAGTAAGAATGAAGAGAATTATTAGCAATCAGAAAGGTAATGTTAAAGAAATGTAATAAAAGGTAATAAAGGTTGTAGCATGACAGATAATCCACTTAAAACAATTACCAAATGATCATTAATAAAACTCAAGTATATGGAATATCCAAAAAGATCCACTATAAATTATTATAATAACAAGAAAAGTAAACATAAAGAAAAAATCTGCAACTAATATAATTATACTACAAATTAAAAACCCAGAAAACTAAAATTTGAATAACAACGATACCCAGGAAGGATAGAAGCAGGCAATGAAGATACCCAGACCAAGTAAACCGACAAAGAAAACAGACCAGAGTAAACAAAAGAGTATAAAAAGAAATGGTACTGAAGAACCAAGAATGAAGAAAGAAGAAATCTAAAATAAACCAGTATACTGAATAATCAGAGACAAGTGAAGATCAAATAGAATAAAGGAAGTGGAACACGACCAATACCCAACAGAAACCCATAGGGAGAAAACCAAAACCCCCAAAAATAAATGACTGTCACAATAGAAAGTATAACACCCCAACAAACCATATAATTATGTAAAACTGATAAAAACAAAAAGTGTTTAAAGTGTTAAGTAACAGTGCACCCAAAAAAGTTATTGTATAGTTTATATAGACAAATCTTAACAGTTTCCCCATGGTTAAATATTTCATATTATAAAACTATAAAAGGACTAGTGATAATATCAAGAAATAACCAGGGACAAGTGCAAGTTATTAAATTATAATAAATAAACTTTGAAGAGGTACATGAATTACCGTGCAAATAAATAACTTCAAGTGTTTTTAAACAGTATCATGATAATAGTTAATCAAGTAATATGGTGAAGGAGCAAGGAATACTCTTGCTAATAAAATGCCACTATTTATATGAGAACATTCCATAGAATGAATAATATAAACAGATAGCTAGTGTTTAGTACAAAGTGACGGGGAATACATCCCTAAAATTGGGAAGTACAGATAAGACTGTAAATAAATAGTTTTAAGAAGGTGTTGAACATCTAATGGAACCAAAATGTTATGTTCCTATTTCCATATATTAACTATATAAATAAGATTTAGTATTAAGCAGTATTGTAGTTATAAAAGGTTATTTTGTTAGTAATTTAAATTAGGAATGCAATATCTGTATGTAGATACCATTCCTATATTGTAAAATGTTTTCATTAAGTTACTGTGTGTAATCAGTACACAAAAAAGGTATGATTCAAAGTACCAGATTTAATAGTAAATAAGTGTTATATTTTAATTGTTTAAAATCAATATTCAATGTTATAATAGTAAAGGAACAAATTATTAATAAATGTTATACTAGAATAGAAGGTCAGAAAAGAGTACAAACTAACTATATTAGTAAAAACTTTGCAAATAGCAACAGATAAAATCTAGGCCAGATAGTAAATTTAGACTACATAATAATTGACAAATCTAGTCCTATAAACCAACTAAACTGATAATATTTATGTAAGATAAACCCACCATATAGTAATACCATGTAACTAATACTTTATAAAGATATGGTCAGAAGATAAGTAAAATTATAAATAAAAATGGAATGTACTAACTAACATTTCAGACGAGGAGTCATAGATAAATGAATTATATTTAAAAATAATAATTAACAAACTAAATTGCAAGAAATTAAGTAAAAATAGACAATTATATCAATTTCAGATTCAATATAATAATTATTATATCAGAGAAAATGGCTATTATCTGGTAAAGAACAGGAAACATATTTTAACCTACTTTCCAAAATGAAAGAAATATAACTTTTTTAAATGAAAACTTTGTAAAACTATATTCATTAGTATCAAAATAAACAAAATAGAATAAAGAAACCGAATATGTATTTAGTATTTCATACAGTTAATTAATAACGAAAATATTTTCCGGGTATAATGTATTCAAATAAAATGTATCGGAAGCTAAGATAATTTGAAACAATGTATAATATATATTAAATTGGCTAAGATTTTCAGGAGACGAAGGAAATGAGAACAGTTCATTATTATCCGTTGAAGCGAGTACTTAAACGAGATTTTTGCTCTGCATAACCTTAACTAATGGCGTCTTATAATTGAACCGAGTTCGGTAAAAATTTTTATAAATTTTTATTTTGAGTTTTTTATTTGTGAACCGGTGAAAAGAAACAATGAACAGTGCATCACCAATAAACAGAACAACACACGCCTAATTAATTAAAATAACACCTCTACAATAAATTTTACAGACGAACGAACACGGTTAAATCCGACACATGTGACAAAGTGAGATAGACATAATCACAAACATTTACACCAAGTGAACTATTAAACAATACACCAGTAACACTCAATTAACTCCAGAACCAATATACACAATTGCTGAGACGAATAAACGGAGAAAGGACATCTTTATTGAAACAAATATTTCATCGAGGTGACAGACGTTCCACTGCGCATGCTCCGGTCGGCCATTTTTGATTTGTCATCAACCTACTGCTGTGAAGCAACTGAGTTTCTACACGGCACTGGTTTGAAATAAATATTATATATAAACTTTTATTTATTAATTATAACGTTGTATTTGTTAGTATTAAGACATTTATCATTGTAAGTGTTATACTTTCTTGTCCATACCCTTCTCTGGCTATTCTAAAATAACCGTTCAAAGAACTATATTTTTATATACAATCAATGTAAAGTTTTTTATCGACCGACCCTGAGTAGAGTCGATACTGCTGTCATATATCGATTCTTATCAATAAACTTTAAATACTTTGTTAATAAAATTTCTATTTATGCAATTTGGGTTTAATTTTTCTTTAATATACTTAAAGAAGAAGTTGATCAAGGACTCAGACTAACCGAAAGGCGGTACATACGAAATAACGAACGCATCGAAGAAGAAGAAGAGAGCCGTCTATCGACTAGGACTGGAGTTAACCAGATTATCATAAAGTAATTTACAGAAAGTGACACTACTACACTTATAAACATAATACCATCGAAATATTAACCCCAAACAATAAACACGATTATTTTTTAAATATTAGTAAATAAAAACGACACAAAAATATTTGTTCAGAAACAACAAAATTTTTTTTTTGAAATAAAATTAATTTTTTATTATTTCAAATTGTAACAACATTATTACAGATTTTATTTTGTAACCACAAGAACTGTTACAAAATTGGCGTCCAACTAAAGGGCTGTAATTAGGGATTGAAAGGCTGTAATAACTCGCCCAATTTCTAATTCAGCTTGGCAGCGGTTATCCAGCCAGAGAAACAGGAAAGATGCAACGTCGTGCCACATCAAAGAAAAGAGCGGCGGAGGCCGAAAAAGAATTTAATATGGAGGATAAAGAGGCGACTCCAGTGGAGGACGTAGAAACGTTATTACACCCAAGGGAATCAAAACAACCCGCACAACCAGAGGAACAACCTGAAATCCCCACACTGTCCCCCGGAGGAACAGTTGGAAAAACCTTCACAAGCGGAGAACATGACAACACAAGAAATGTTCAGGCAGATGATGGAGACAATGAAGGAAAACAATAAGAGAATGGAAGGAATAGAAGAAAGTAACAAGAAGATGGAGGAAAATTTAAGCAAGAAAATGGATTCCACCAAGGAAGAAAATAGTAAGGAAAGGAAGGAAGACCAACAGTCCTTGAAGGAAAATTTGAATGAAATAAATAAGAACATAGAATCCACGAAGGAAGAATTAAGAAAGGACATTGAAGAAAACAGTAAGAAGATGGAAGGAGAAATGGGGAAAAAGTTAGAAGAATTGAAGGAGGACAACCAATCCACAAAGGAAGAATTGGGCCGTAAGATCGAAAAGACCAATAAGAGAATGGAGGAAACCAGTAAGAAAATGGAAAGCAACAACCAACAATTGAAAGAAGAATTAAGGGAAAATAACAAGAAAATGGAAGAGAAGATGGGGGAGAGGTTGGAAGAGTTAAGAGAGGATAACCAACTATTACGGGAAGTTAACCAGGAGAATCTAGACAAGTTAGACGAATGAATGGAACTACTAAGAAAGGAAATGAACAAAGAACTCAAAGATAATAAGAAATCTATGAATAAAAGGCTGGAAGACGAAACAATAACTATAAATCAACAGATAAGAGAAGTTGATGAAAGATGTCGGCTAACTGAAGGGGAGGTACAAGAGTTCAAGGAAGTGGTAAACACCAAGGTCACCAATCTTGAAGAATCTAGTCACAAGAAGGCAGAAGAGAACCGAAAGGAAAGTCAGGAAGAACTAAGTAAAGTACGGACTCAAATTACTGAAAGATGCGATGGAATGGAGGTAGTGATGACTAACATCACTGGTCAAGTGCGGCAGAGCCAGGAGGAAATGGAAGCAATTCGGAACCGACCAACCAACTTCACAAATATCCCCATCAACGAAAACAGGGAATGGCTTAACTTCCGCCAATATAAAAGGAAGCCGATGGAGTTCTTGGCACAGATCGAGGAATATATGGCCAAACATAGGGGTACTAGATGGTCAAATAATCGAGAGCTATTGGACGAATCATTCCGTGAAATGACGGACAACTGGTGGATGGCGAACCGGAGCGAGATAGATGATTACCAGCAATTTAAAAATTTGTTCAAAGCCAAGTATTGGTCGGAGACCACCCAGAATCTAATAAGGGACAACATCTGCCATGGCCGATACAAGACCCAGTTTGGCAATACCATGACCGCGTACTTCCTTGGGAAGGTGTGCCTGGCCAAGCACCTGGAACCGGCCATACCAGAGGAATGCCTGGTAAATAAGCTTTCCTACCATTATGACGAAGAGGTCATAAGAGCACGAAGAGGTAGCGAGATAAAGACCATCCAGGCGATGACAAAGCTCTTAGAAAATTATGAGAATGAGGAATACTACAGGCAAAGTAGAAGAAGGAATGAGCGGCCAGAATTCCGAAATAATCCGTCCCCGAACAATAGTAATCAACAGAAAAACAGTGGGTACCAAGGGAACCGGTATAATCCAAATTACCATAATCGGCACCATACCAACAGTAATAATAATAATAATAATAATAATAATAATAATAATAACCACGGTAATGTAAATCCAAACAACCGAAATAATAACGGATTCCCCGGTAATAGAAATAATTATTACCCAAATCACAATGTAAGTAGCCAGAGAAACCCCAACCATACCAATAATACCGAGCGGTTTTATAATAACAATAGGGGTTACCCAAGTAATAATAATAATAACAACAGGTTCTCCCGACCCCGGGTAAATTTTATACGCGCAGAAGGAAACAGTCAACGCCGGTATAACCATCAACGGCGGAACAGTTTCCACGAATACGAAGACAGACGCAGAAGCCGAGAACGGGATAATTCCAGATATAATCCGCCAAGGCGAAGTACCAGCCTAGATGACCCAGAGCGGCAAACAAATAGGGAACAAATATATGAACAGCGAACGGAACGGCTGGAACCTACTCAAGGTTTCTCAACTGACGCCTCTGTTGGTCCAAATAATAACCAGGATGATGAGAATTTAAACGGGAGGAGGCAGTAATAAATAATAAGGACCTTTTGCTGCTTCTATCGCCTGGGTATAAAAGAGAATTGCCAAGAGCAAGTAATAACAACAAAATTACTCTTATTCATTGTAACTATTTAAAAACCATTCGAAACGAACTACTGGAGGAGGACGACACTCGCCTCCATAGTATCAATAATGAGATAATTTATATTAATGCTGAAATAGAAGGAACATTCGCACAGCTAATGATTGATACAGGTGCGAATGTATCTATAATCAACTCAGTAGAATTGGAGAGGATCCAAGAGAAATGTGATAAATTATTGCCGACTTTACCTATCAATAATATAGTATTAATCGGTGTCACTGGTCGCCAAAACAAAACAATAAGAAAGCAAGTGTCGTTAAATGTGATTAGTAAGGGTATAGCAATAAATATGGTCTTCCTAATTGCGGCAGGATTACCTTTCAATATATTGGTGGGATGCGATGTGCTGAGAAAAAACTCTGCTATCATCGATTTACGATCAGAGAAAGTATCGCTGTTTACCGGAGGTCTGACCTGGACGGCCGATTTAGTCGGTAGCGAAATAGCACTTCCCAGCAGTATCCACCAGCAAATTCGCAACATTAACTATACGAAAAATAACACTATATGTAACCCAATAGTATACGACAACACGGACGAAGATTTATGGTCCCAAAAAATACAAGAGATAAGAGATTTCCGGAGCAGAATTAAAAGGGAGAAATTGCCTATTACTCAAGCAAATCAATTAATAAGAATTTATGAGAAGTACCGCTCAGTATTTTCAGACGAGCCAGGCAAGGTAAAAAATTATCAATGTACCCTTAAGTTCAGAGATACAGTGGAATTTAATAGAAAATCCTACCCTATTGCGCATTCACAAAAGGAGGCTGTGAGAGCGGAAATAAACCGTATGATTAATAGCGATATTATAGAAAATAGCCAATCCCCATACACAAGCCCTATTGTCGCTATTCCCAAGAAAAACGGCCAAGTCCGGCTTTGCTTGGATGCACGGGAAATAAACAAAAAAATAATTAATGATAGAACATCGCCCGGTGAGATTGAAGAAATCCTGAAACGTTTCCACGGTACCAAGTACTTCAGTACCTGGGATACGGTGTGCGGTTACTGGCAGGTAGAGTTACACCCACAGAGTCGCCAGTATCTGGCTTTCATATTCGAGGGACGCAATTACCAATTCAAAAGATTGCCCTTCGGATTGGTAAACTCAGTTGCCATCTTTGTGACCTGCATGGACCAGATATTGGGACAGGAAGCACTTCAGTTTACCACAGTGTATGTAGATGATCTACTAATAACATCAGAAACCTGGGAGGAACACTGCTACCGGGTGGAACACGTGCTTGAGAAGTTATCTGTCAGTAACGTCACGCTGAAGTTAGAAAAATCCAAGTTTATTGCCAGAGAAGTGCAATTTTTGGGTTTTAACTTGGACGATCAAGGGATCTCACCGTCGGCAGAAAAGGTGGAAGCAATCCAGAAATTCCCGGCACCCAAAAACAGAAAGCAATTACAGTCGTTCCTGGGACTCTGTAATTACTATCGAAAGTTCCAGGAACAATATTCGGAATTAACCGTAAAGTTTCAACCTCAATTGTCGTCAAAAAATAAATGGGTGTGGTGTAAGGAACAGGATGTGATTTTCCAGCAAATTAAAGACAAATTTCTGGCAACGATAATACTTCGCTACCCAAATTTAAATTACCATTTTTTATGAATTGCGATGCCAGCAACATCAGTCTGGGAACGACATTGTATCAAGAAGACGAGAAGGGTCAAGACCAAGTAATTAGCTTCGCTAGTAGATCTTTGAACCAGTGCGAGAAAAACTACACTGTAACTGAAAAAGAATTACTGAGCGTAGTATTTGCTTGCGGTAAGTTCCGTACTTACATTTTGGGTTACCCTGTTACAGTCCGAACAGACCATAAATCTATTTCGTTCTTGAAAAGCTGCAAATTGAACCATGGCAGACTAACGAGGTGGATACTTGCCCTTCAAGAATACCATCTAAAATGGGAATACATCCCAGGTAAAAAGAATGTCGTAGCTGATGTGTTATCCCGGGTCAATGTGGAAGAGCAAACTTTCGAAGGGGAGAAGGAAAGCGTGCTAAAAATATACCATCTTCTTAGCACCAGAGCTGATTTAACAACAATCTTAACAAATATGAGCACCCACCAACAAGCGGACCCGAAATTGAGAAACCTCAAAACTCGATTAGAAGAAGGAGACGAAACTGTTGCTCAATATTACCAACTAAATAAACAGATCTTGTTCGTTAAAACATCCCTGAAGGAGGAGACCTGGAAGGTGGCTGTTCCAACACAGATCGAAAGGGAATTAATAGTAAACTACCACATATGATACGGGCATGCCCTAAAGGTAATAAAAGCTCTGGAGGAGAGCTGCCAGATAAAAAACATAAATAGGAAAGTCCGAATGTATATTAAAAGCTGTAAAATCTGCCAGCTCGTAAAGACAAATAATGAGAAGAAGGAAGGTGTTATGATTCCTATCACTTCCCAAGCAAAATTGGAGAAGGTATTCCTAGACATCTGCGGACCATTTCCCCGTAGTGGAGGTCGACACCAATATCGATACCTAACAATCATAATGGACCACTTCACAAAGTTTGTTAAGCTATACCCTACTAATCGAGCGACTACCCGGAAAATTCTGGGGATATTAACGGAACAATATATCCCAAACATGGGGAAACCATCTTCGATCATCACTGATCATGGAACCCAGTTTAAGGGTAGAAAATGGCGAGATACCTTATTGTCAATGGGCATTTGTACATACAAGACCTCGGTCTACCACCCGAGCAGCAATCCGGCAGAGCGGGTGTTACAAGAAGTGGGGAGGATCCTAAGAACTTATTGTCACCATCAACAAAAAAGGTGGCAAGACTATCTAGAAGCCACGGAGGAATTCCTCAACTTAGCATACCATCCAGCTATAGGAATAACCCCATACTCCGTCATGTACGAAAAACCACCCCCACGAGAGATCGCAGATATCCTCGAGTTCCCGATAAACAATATGTACAAATTTGACAAAGCTAAATTCTACAGAAAAACGGCAAAATAAGTATCGAAAGGCTAGTGGTAAATTAATAACTTATGAAAAGGGAGAAAAAATCTTATTAAAAAATCGTGAACTACCCAGCACACTGGAAGGAATAACGAAGAAGTTATTGCTGTTATACACCGGACCATATGTAATATCCAATATAAAATATAATAATACTTATGAAATAAAGGAAATAGATTCAGAAAGGATAAAGGGGGTATATAACCAGGCTTCCATGAAAAAATATTATGAGTAATTGAATGTATAGAAGATTGAATTTTGTGTGTAAAAATGATAAAAATTCCAAAACAAAGTAAGCACAGCTTATTACCTAATTTTTGAAACGACTTTTGAATTAATGAAAAAGAAAAAGAATTTGGCATAAAATGAATAAATTCAAAAACAAAGTAAGCACAACTTACTACCTAATATTTGAAACAACTTTTGAATTAATGAAGAAGAAAAAGAATTTGGCATAAAATATATAAATTCAAAAACAAAGTAAGCACTACTTACTACCTAATATTTATGAACGATTTTTGAATTAGTGAAAAAACAAAAAGAAAAAGAATTTGGCATAAATGTCCAAATTTAAAAACAAAGTAAGCACTACTTACTACCTAATATTTATGAACGATTTTTGAATTAGTGAAAAAACAAAAAGAAAAAGAATTTGGCATAAATGTCCAAATTTAAAACAAAGTAAGCACTACTTACTTCCTAATATTTGAAACAATTTCTGAATTAATGAAAAAAGGAAAAGGAATTTAAAATGAAAGCACTACTTACTACCAAATATTTATGAAACGACTTTTGAATTAATAAAAAAATAAAAAGAAGAAGAATTTGTTGAAATGTAAAAATTCAAAAACCAAGTAAGCACAACTTACTACGTAATATTGGAAACGACTTTTGAATTAATAAAAAAGAAAAGGAATTTTGAAAAATGAATAAATTCAAAAACAAAGTAAGCACAACTTACTAACGAATATTTGATACAACTTTTGAATTAATGAAAAAGAAAAAGAATTTGGCATAAAATGTGAAAAATTCAAAATAAGTAAGCACAACTTACTACCTAATATTTGAAACAACTTTTGAATTAATAAAAAAGAAAAAGAATTTGGCATAAATGTAAAAATTAAAAAACAAAGTAAGCACAACTTACTACCTAATATTTGAGACGATTTTTGAATTAAAGGAAAAGGAATTTAATAAAATGTCAAAATTTAAAAACAAAGTAAGCACAGCTTACTACCTAATATTTGAAACAACTTTTGAATTAATGAAAAAGAAAAAGAATTTGGCATAAAATGTAAAAAATTCAAAAACAAGGTAAGCACAACTTACTACCCAATATTTATGAAACGACTTTTGAATTAATTAAAAAAGAAACAGAAATTAAGACGTCAAAATTTAAAAACAAAGTAAGCACTACTTACTACCCAAATATTTATGAAACTGTTTGTGAAAAAACTAAAAGAAAAAGAATTTAGTAAAATACAAACAAATTCAAAAAACCATGTAAGTACAACTTACTACCAAACATCTATGAAACTCAAATCATGGAATATAAAGGAAAAGAAAAAGAATTTTGAAGAATACCAACAACATTCAAAAGGAAGAGTAAGTTCACATTACAAACAATTATATATGGAACCAATTATGAAAAAATTTTGAGAATAAAGAAATAGCAGTAAAAACCACTGATACAATTAAAATGAATAAACTTATTGTGAAATAAAATTAATAAGACTTTTAAGCAAGATAAGCAGAGACAATAACCACATGGAATTAATCATTAAAGAGTGCATTTGGATAAAAAGCAAGAGCAGAATAAAATTTTGAAAAAGAAAGAAATAACTATGTATAAATAAATCCATAAGAAAAATATGATCATAAAATAAATGTCAATTATAAGAAGGACAATTAAAAGAGTAATTGCAAGAACATAAACTAGTGGAACGATTTATAAGAATTAAGAAAAAAACAAAAATATAATACAAAATATATGCTACCAATGACCAGAAGGAGATTGTAATAACAGTCAAGGTATGACAGAGAATTAAAATAAATAAAAACTTTACACTGAAAAATAAAAAATAACGACCTCAGATGACTATTACTATCAAGAAAAATCCAGTTAATAATGAAATATAGATAAGCTCAAAAATAAAGAAGAAAAAATTTAGAAATGTGAAGGAAGTAAAGAAATATAATTTATAATAAATATCATAAGCAATTATTTCAGACAAACCAAGTATGATCTGAATTAATCACTTCTGGAAGAGAGCAATCTGTAGCATCACAGATAATCCACTTAAAACAATTACCAAATGATCATTAATAAAACTCAAGTATATGGAATATCCAAAAAGATCCAAATGAAAATCAATTAAAAAGCACTATAAATTATTATAATAACAAGAAAAAGTAAACAAAGAAAAAATCTGCAACTAATATAATTATACTACAAATTAAAAACCCAGAAAACTAAAATTTGAATAACAACGATACCCAGGAAGGATAGAAGCAGGCAATGAAGATACCCAGACCAAGTAAACCGACAAAGAAAACAGACCAGAGTAAACAAAAGAGTATAAAAAGAAATGGTACTGAAGAACCAAGAATGAAGAAAGAAGAAATCTAAAATAAACCATTATACTGAATAATCAGAGACAAGTGAAGATCAAATAGAATAAAGGAAGTGGAACACGACCAATACCCAACAGAAACCCGTAGGGAGAAAACCAAAACCCCCAAAAATAAATGACTGTCACAATAGAAAGTATAACACCCCAACAAACCATATAATTATGTAAAACTGATAAAAACAAAAAGTGTTTAAAGTGTTAAGTAACAGTGCACCCAAAAAAGTTATTGTATAGTTTATATAGACAAATCTTAACAGTTTCCCCATGGTTAAATATTTCATATTATAAAACTATAAAAGGACTAGTGATAATATCAAGAAATAACCAGGGACAAGTGCAAGTTGTTAAATTATAATAAATAAACTTTGAAGAGGTACATGAATTACCGTGCAAATAAATAACTTTAAGTGTTTTTAAACAGTATCATGATAATAGTTAATCAAGTAATATGGTGAAGGAGCAAGGAATACTCTTGCTAATAAAATGCCACTATTTATATGAGAACATTCCATAGAATGAATAATATAAACAGATAGCTAGTGCTTAGTACAAAGTGACGGGGAATACATCCCTAAAATTGGGAAGTACAGATAAGACTGTAAATAAATAGTTTTAAGAAGGTGTTGAACATTTAATGGAACCAAAATGTTATGTTCCTATTTCCATATATTAACTATATAAATAAGATTTAGTATTAAGCAGTATTGTAGTTATAAAAGGTTATTTTGTTAGTAATTTAAATTAGGAATGCAATATCTGTATGTAGATACCATTCCTATATTGTAAAATGTTTTCATTAAGTTACTGTGTGTAATCAGTACACAAAAAAGGTATGATTCAAAGTACCAGATTTAATAGTAAATAAGTGTTATATTTTAATTGTTTAAAATCAATATTCAATGTTATAATAGTAAAGGAACAAATTATTAATAAATGTTATACTAGAATAGAAGGTCAGAAAAGAGTACAAACTAACTATATTAGTAAAAACTTTGCAAATAGCAACAGATAAAATCTAGGCCAGATAGTAAATTTAGACTACATAATAATTGACAAATCTAGTCCTATAAACCAACTAAACTGATAATATTTATGTAAGATAAACCCACCATGTAGTAATACCATGTAACTAATACTTTATAAAGATATGGTCAGAAGATAAGTAAAATTATAAATAAAAATGGAATGTACTAACTAACATTTCAGAGGAGGAGTCATAGATAAATGAATTATATTTAAAAATAATAATTAACAAACTAAATTGCAAGAAATTAAGTAAAAATAGACAATTATATCAATTTCAGATTCAATATAATAATTATTATATCAGAGAAAATTGCTATTATCTGGTAAAGAACAGGAAACACATATTTTAACCTACTTTCCAAAATGAAAGAAATATAACTTTTTTAAATGAAAACTTTGTAAAACTATATTCATTAGTATCAAAATAAGCAAAATAGAATAAAGAAACCGAATATGTATTTAGTATTTCATACAGTTAATTAATAACGAAAATATTTTCCGGGTATAATGTATTCAAATAAAATGTATCGGAAGCTAAGATAATTTGAAACAATGTATAATATATATTAAATTGGCTAAGATTTTCAGGAGACGAAGGAAATGAGAACAGTTCATTATTATCCGTTGAAGCGAGTACTTAAACGAGATTTTTGCTCTGCATAACCTTAACTAATGGCGTCTTATAATTGAACCGAGTTCGGTAAAAATTTTTATAAATTTTTATTTTGAGTTTTTTATTTGTGAACCGGTGAAAAGAAACAATGAACAGTGCATCACCAATAAACAGAACAACACACGCCTAATTAATTAAAATAACACCTCTACAATAAATTTTACAGACGAACGAACACGGTTAAATCCGACACATGTGACAAAGTGAGATAGACATAATCACAAACATTTACACCAAGTGAACTATTAAACAATACACCAGTAACACTCAATTAACTCCAGAACCAATATACACAATTGCTGAGACGAATAAACGGAGAAAGGACATCTTTATTGAAACAAATATTTCGTCGAGGTGACAGACGTTCCACTGCGCATGCTCCGGTCGGCCATTTTTGATTTGTCATCAACCTACTCCAGCTGTGAAGCAACTGAGTTTCTACACGGCACTGGTTTGAAATAAATATTATATATAAACTTTTATTTATTAATTATAACATTGTATTTGTTAGTATTAAGACATTTATCATTGTAAGTGTTATACTTTCTTGTCCATACCCTTCTCTGGCTATTCTAAAATAACCGTTCAAAGAACTATATTTTTATATACAATCAATGTAAAGTTTTTTATCGACCGACCCTGAGTAGAGTCGATACTGCTGTCATATATCGATTCTTATCAATAAACTTTAAATACTTTGTTAATAAAATTTCTATTTATGCAATTTGGGTTTAATTTTTCTTTAATATACTTAAAGAAGAAGTTGATCAAGGACTCAGACTAACCGAAAGGCGGTACATACGAAATAACGAACGCATCGAAGAAGAAGAAGAGAGCCGTCCATCGACTAGGACTGGAGTTAACCAGATTATCATAAAGTAATTTACGGAAAGTGACACTACTACACTTATAAACATAATACCATCGAAATATTAACCCCAAACAATAAACACGATTATTTTTTAAATATTAGTAAATAAAAACGACACAAAAATATTTTTTCAGAAACAACAAAATTTTTGTTTTGAAATAAAATTAATTTTTTATTATTTCAAATTGTAACAACATTATTACAGATTTTATTTTGTAACCACAAGAACTGTTACAAAATTGGCGTCCAACTAAAGGGCTGTAATTAGGGATTGAAAGGCTGTAATAACTCGCCCAATTTCTAATTCAGCTTGGCAGCGGTTATCCAGCCAGAGAAACAGGAAAGATGCAACGTCGTGCCACATCAAAGAAAAGAGCGGCGGAGGCCGAAAAAGAATTTAATATGGAGGATAAAGAGGCGACTCCAGTGGAGGACGTAGAAACGTTATTACACCCAAGGGAATCAAAACAACCCGCACAACCAGAGGAACAACCTGAAATCCCCACACTGTCCCCCGGAGGAACAGTTGGAAAAACCTTCACAAGCGGAGAACATGACAACACAAGAAATGTTCAGGCAGATGATGGAGACAATGAAGGAAAACAATAAGAGAATGGAAGGAATGGAAGAAAGTAACAAGAAGATGGAGGAAAATTTAAGCAAGAAAATGGATTCCACCAAGGAAGAAAATAGTAAGGAAAGGAAGGAAGACCAACAGTCCTTGAAGGAAAATTTGAATGAAATAAATAAGAACACAGAATCCACGAAGGAAGAATTAAGAAATGACATTGAAGAAAACAGTAAGAAGATGGAAGGAGAAATGGGGAAAAAGTTAGAAGAATTGAAGGAGGACAACCAATCCACAAAGGAAGAATTGGGCCGTAAGATCGAAAAGACCAATAAGAGAATGGAGGAAACCAGTAAGAAAATGGAAAGCAACAACCAACAATTGAAAGAAGAATTAAGGGAAAATAACAAGAAAATGGAAGAGAAGATGGGGGAGAGGTTGGAAGAGTTAAGAGAGGATAACCAACTATTACGGGAAGTTAACCAGGAGAATCTAGACAAGTTAGACGAATGAATGGAACTACTAAGAAAGGAAATGAACAAAGAACTCAAAGATAATAAGAAATCTATGAATAAAAGGCTGGAAGACGAAACAATAACTATAAATCAACAGATAAGAGAAGTTGATGAAAGATGTCGGCTAACTGAAGGGGAGGTACAAGAGTTCAAGGAAGTGGTAAACACCAAGGTCACCAATCTTGAAGAATCTAGTCACAAGAAGGCAGAAGAGAACCGAAAGGAAAGTCAGGAAGAACTAAGTAAAGTACGGACTCAAATTACTGAAAGATGCGATGGAATGGAGGTAGTGATGACTAACATCACTGGTCAAGTGCGGCAGAGCCAGGAGGAAATGGAAGCAATTCGGAACCGACCAACCAACTTCACAAATATCCCCATCAACGAAAACAGGGAATGGCTTAACTTCCGCCAATATAAAAGGAAGCCGATGGAGTTCTTGGCACAGATCGAGGAATATATGGCCAAACATAGGGGTACTAGATGGTCAAATAATCGAGAGCTATTGGACGAATCATTCCGTGAAATGACGGACAACTGGTGGATGGCGAACCGGAGCGAGATAGATGATTACCAGCAATTTAAAAATTTGTTGAAGGCCAAGTATTGGTCAGAGACCACCCAGAATCTAATAAGGGACAACATCTGCCATGGCCGATACAAGACCCAGTTTGGCAATACCATGACCGCGTACTTCCTTGGGAAGGTGTGCCTGGCCAAGCACCTGGAACCGGCCATACCAGAGGAATGCCTGGTAAATAAGCTTTCCTACCATTATGACGAAGAGGTCATAAGAGCACGAAGAGGTAGCGAGATAAAGACCATCCAGGCGATGACGAAGCTCTTAGAAAATTATGAGAATGAGGAATACTACAGGCAAAGTAGAAGAAGGAATGAGCGGCCAGAATTCCGAAATAATCCGTCCCCGAACAATAGTAATTAACAGAAAAACAGTGGGTACCAAGGGAACCGGTATAATCCAAATTACCATAATCGGCACCATACCAACGGTAATAATAATAATAATAATAACCACGGTAATGTAAATCCAAACAACCGAAATAATAACGGATTCCCCGGTAATAGAAATAATTATTACCCAAATCACAATGTAAGTAGCCAGAGAAACCCCAACCATACCAATAATACCGAGCGGTTTTATAATAACAATAGGGGTTACCCAAGTAATAATAATAATAACAACAGGTTCTCCCGACCCCGGGTAAATTTTATACGCGCAGAAGGAAACTGTCAACGCCGGTATAACCATCAATGGCGGAACAGTTTCCACGAATACGAAGACAGACGCAGAAGCCGAGAACGGGATAATTCCAGATATAATCCGCCAAGGCGAAGTACAAGCCTAGATGACCCAGAGCGGCAAACAAATAGGGAACAAATATATGAACAGCGAACGGAACGGCTGGAACCTACTCAAGGTTTCTCAACTGACGCCTCTGTTGGTCCAAATAATAACCAGGAAGATGAGAATTTAAACGGGAGGAGGCAGTAATAAATAATAAGGACCTTTTGCTGCTTCTATCGCCTGGGTATAAAAGAGAATTGCCAAGAGCAAGTAATAACAACAAAATTACTATTATTCGTTGTAACTATTTAAAAAACATTCGAAACGAACTACTGGAGGAGGACGACACTCGCCTCCATAGTATCAATAATGAGATAATTTATATTAATGCTGAAATAGAAGGAACATTCGCACAGCTAATGATTGATACAGGTGCGAATGTATCTATAATCAACTCAGTAGAATTGGAGAGGATCCAAGAGAAATGTGATAAATTATTGCCGACTTTACCTATCAATAATATAGTATTAATCGGTGTCACTGGTCGCCAAAACAAAACAATAAGAAAGCAAGTGTCGTTAAATGTGATTAGTAAGGGTATAGCAATAAATATGGTCTTCCTAATTGCTTCTGGATTACCTTTCAATATATTGGTGGGATGCGATGTGCTGAGAAAAAACTCTGCTATCATCGATTTACGATCAGAGAAAGTATCTCTGTTTACCGGAGGTCTGACCTGGACGGCCGATTTAGTCGGTAGCAAAATAGCACTTCCCAGCAGTATCCACCAGCAAATTCGCAACATTAACTATACGAAAAATAACACTATATGTAACCCAATAGTATACGACAACACGGACGAAGATTTATGGTCCCAAAAAATACAAGAGATAAGAGATTTCCGGAGCGGAATTAAAAGGGAGAAATTGCCTATTACTCAAGCAAATCAATTAATAAGAATTTATGAGAAGTACTGCTCAGTATTTTCAGACGAGCCAGGCAAGGTAAAAAATTATCAATGTACCCTTAAGTTCAGAGATACAGTGGAATTTAATAGAAAATCCTACCCTATTGCGCATTCACAAAAGGCGGCTGTGAGAGCGGAAATAAACCGTATGATTAATAGCGATATTATAGAAAATAGCCAATCCCCATACACAAGCCCTATTGTCGCTATTCCCAAGAAAAACGGCCAAGTCCGGCTTTGCTTGGATGCACGGGAAATAAACAAAAAAATAATTAATGATAGAACATCGCCCGGTGAGATTGAAGAAATCCTGAAACGTTTCCACGGTACCAAGTACTTCAGTACCTGGGATACGGTGTGCGGTTACTGGCAGGTAGAGTTACACCCACAGAGTCGCCAGTATCTGGCTTTCATATTCGAGGGACGCAATTACCAATTCAAAAGATTGCCCTTCGGATTGGTAAACTCAGTTGCCTTCTTTGTGACCTGCATGGACCAGATATTGGGACAGGAAGCACTTCAGTTTACCACAGTGTATGTAGATGATCTACTAATAACATCAGAAACCTGGGAGGAACACTGCTACCGGGTGGAACACGTGCTTGAGAAGTTATCTGTCAGTAACGTCACGCTGAAGTTAGAAAAATCCAAGTTTATTGCCAGAGAAGTGCAATTTTTGGGTTTTAATTCGGACGATCAAGGGATCTCACCGTCGGCAGAAAAGGTGGAAGCAATCCAGAAATTCCCGGCACCCAAAAACAGAAAGCAATTACAGTCGTTCCTGGGACTCTGTAATTACTATCGAAAGTTCCAGGAACAATATTCGGAATTAACCGCAAAGTTTCAACCTCAATTGTCGTCAAAAAATAAATGGGTGTGGTGTAAGGAACAGGATGTGATTTTCCAGCAAATTAAAGACAAATTTCTGGCAACGATAATACTTCGCTACCCAAATTTAAATTACCATTTTTTATGAATTGCGATGCCAGCAACATCAGTCTGGGAACGACATTGTATCAAGAAGATGAGAAGGGTCAACACCAAGTAATCAGCTTCGCTAGTAGATCTTTGAATCAGTGCGAGAAAAACTACACTGTAACTGAAAAAGAATTACTGAGCGTAGTATTTGCTTGCGGTAAGTTCCGTACTTACATTTTGGGTTACCCTGTTACAGTCCGAACAGACCATAAATCTATTTCGTTCTTGAAAAGCTGCAAATTGAACCATGGCAGACTAACGAGGTGGATACTTGCCCTTCAAGAATACCATCTAAAATGGGAATACATCCCAGGTAAAAAGAATGTCGTAGCTGATGTGTTATCCCGGGTCAATGTGGAAGAGCAAACTTTCGAAGGGGAGAAGGAAAGCGTGCTAAAAATATACCATCTTCTTAGCACCAGAGCTGATTTAACAACAATCTTAACAAATATGAGCACCCACCAACAAGCGGACCCGAAATTGAGAAACCTCAAAACTCGATTAGAAGAAGGAGATGAAACCGTTGCTCAATATTACCAACTAAATAAACAGATCTTGTTCGTTAAAACATCCCTGAAGGAGGAGACCTGGAAGGTGGCTGTTCCAACACAGATCGAAAGGGAATTAATAGTAAACTACCACATATGATACGGGCATGCCCTAAAGGTAATAAAAGCTCTGGAGGAGAGCTGCCAGATAAAAAACATAAATAGGAAAGTCCGAATGTATATTAAAAGCTGTAAAATCTGCCAGCTCGTAAAGACAAATAATGAGAAGAAGGAAGGTGTTATGATTCCTATCACTTCCCAAGCA
The DNA here is from genome assembly GCA_034769895.1 of Magicicada septendecula. Classification (NCBI taxonomy): domain Eukaryota; kingdom Metazoa; phylum Arthropoda; class Insecta; order Hemiptera; family Cicadidae; genus Magicicada; species Magicicada septendecula. The sequence continues at coordinate 138,489,288 of CM068370.1, forward strand.
AAATTGGAGAAGGTATTCCTAGACATCTGCGGACCATTTCCCCGTAGTGGAGGTCGACACCAATATCGATACCTAACAATCATAATGGACCACTTCACAAAGTTTGTTAAGCTATACCCTACTAATCGAGCGACTACCCGGAAAATTCTGGGGATATTAACGGAACAATATATCCCAAACATGGGGAAACCATCTTCGATCATCACTAATCATGGAACCCAGTTTAAGGGTAGAAAATGGCGAGATACCTTATTGTCAATGGGCATTCGTACATACAAGACCTCGGTCTACCACCCGAGCAGCAATCCGGCAGAGCGGGTGTTATGAGAAGTGGGGAGGATCCTAAGAACTTATTGTCACCATCAACAAAAAAGGTGGCAAGACTATCTAGAAGCCACGGAGGAATTCCTCAACTTAGCATACCATCCAGCTATAGGAATAACCCCATACTCCGTCATGTACGAAAAACCACCCCCACGAGAGATCGCAGATATCCTCGAGTTCCCGATAAACAATATGTACAAATTTGACAAAGCTAAATTCTACAGAAAAACGGCAAAATAAGTATCGAAAGGCTAGTGGTAAATTAATAACTTATGAAAAGGGAGAAAAAATCTTATTAAAAAATCGTGAACTACCCAGCACACTGGAAGGAATAACGAAGAAGTTATTGCTGTTATACACCGGACCATATGTAATATCCAATATAAAATATAATAATACTTATGAAATAAAGGAAATAGATTCAGAAAGGATAAAGGGGGTATATAACCAGGCTTCCATGAAAAAATATTATGAGTAATTGAATGTATAGAAGATTGAATTTTGTGTGTAAAAATGATAAAAATTCCAAAACAAAGTAAGCACAGCTTATTACCTAATTTTTGAAACGACTTTTGAATTAATGAAAAAGAAAAAGAATTTGGCATAAAATGAATAAATTCAAAAACAAAGTAAGCACAACTTACTACCTAATATTTGAAACAACTTTTGAATTAATGAAGAAGAAAAAGAATTTGGCATAAAATATATAAATTCAAAAACAAAGTAAGCACTACTTACTACCTAATATTTATGAACGATTTTTGAATTAGTGAAAAAACAAAAAGAAAAAGAATTTGGCATAAATGTCCAAATTTAAAAACAAAGTAAGCACTACTTACTACCTAATATTTGAAACAACTTCTGAATTAATGAAAAAAGGAAAAGGAATTTAAAATGAAAGCACTACTTACTACCAAATATTTATGAAACGACTTTTGAATTAATAAAAAAATAAAAAGAAGAAGAATTTGTTGAAATGTAAAAATTCAAAAACCAAGTAAGCACAACTTACTACGTAATATTGGAAACGACTTTTGAATTAATAAAAAAGAAAAGGAATTTTGAAAAATGAATAAATTCAAAAACAAAGTAAGCACAACTTACTAACGAATATTTGAAACAACTTTTGAATTAATGAAAAAGAAAAAGAATTTGGCATAAAATGTGAAAAATTCAAAATAAGTAAGCACAACTTACTACCTAATATTTGAAACAACTTTTGAATTAATAAAAAAGAAAAAGAATTTGGCATAAATGTCAAAATTTAAAAACAAAGTAAGCACAACTTACTACCTAATATTTGAAACGACTTTTGAATTAATGAAAGAAGAAAAAGAATTTGGCATAAAATGTAAAAATTAAAAAACAAAGTAAGTACAACTTACTACCTAATATTTGAGACGATTTTTGAATTAAAGGAAAAGGAATTTAATAAAATGTCAAAATTTAAAAACAAAGTAAGCACAGCTTACTACCTAATATTTGAAACAACTTTTGAATTAATGAAAAAGAAAAAGAATTTGGCATAAAATGTAAAAAATTCAAAAACAAGGTAAGCACAACTTACTACCCAATATTTATGAAACGACTTTTGAATTAATTAAAAAAGAAACAGAAATTAAGACGTCAAAATTTAAAAACAAAGTAAGCACTACTTACTACCCAAATATTTATGAAACTGTTTGTGAAAAAACTAAAAGAAAAAGAATTTAGTAAAATACAAACAAATTCAAAAAACCATGTAAGTACAACTTACTACCAAACATCTATGAAACTCAAATCATGGAATATAAAGGAAAAGAAAAAGAATTTTGAAGAATACCAACAACATTCAAAAGGAAGAGTAAGTTCACATTACAAACAATTATATATGGAACCAATTATGAAAAAATTTTGAGAATAAAGAAATAGCAGTAAAAACCACTGATACAATTAAAATGAATAAACTTATTGTGAAATAAAATTAATAAGACTTTTAAGCAAGATAAGCAGAGACAATAACCACATGGAATTAATCATTAAAGAGTGCATTTGGATAAAAAGCAAGAGCAGAATAAAATTTTGAAAAAGAAAGAAATAACTATGTATAAATAAATCCATAAGAAAAATATGATCATAAAATAAATGTCAATTATAAGAAGGACAATTAAAAGAGTAATTGCAAGAACATAAACTAGTGGAACGATTTATAAGAATTAAGAAAAAAACAAAAATATAATACAAAATATATGCTACCAATGACCAGAAGGAGATTGTAATAACAGTCAAGGTATGACAGAGAATTAAAATAAATAAAAACTTTACACTGAAAAATAAAAAATAACGAACCTCAGATGACTATTACTATCAAGAAAAATCCAGTTAATAATGAAATATAGATAAGCTCAAAAATAAAGAAGAAAAAATTTAGAAATGTGAAGGAAGTAAAGAAATATAATTTATAATAAATATCATAAGCAATTATTTCAGACAAACCAAGTATGATCTGAATTAATCACTTCTGGAAGAGAGCAATCTGTAGCATCACAGATAATCCACTTAAAACAATTACCAAATGATCATTAATAAAACTCAAGTATATGGAATATCCAAAAAGATCCAAATGAAAATCAATTAAAAAGCACTATAAATTATTATAATAACAAGAAAAAGTAAACATAAAGAAAAAATCTGCAACTAATATAATTATACTACAAATTAAAAACCCAGAAAACTAAAATTTGAATAACAACGATACCCAGGAAGGATAGAAGCAGGCAATGAAGATACCCAGACCAAGTAAACCGACAAAGAAAACAGACCAGAGTAAACAAAAGAGTATAAAAAGAAATGGTACTGAAGAACCAAGAATGAAGAAAGAAGAAATCTAAAATAAACCAGTATACTGAATAATCAGAGACAAGTGAAGATCAAATAGAATAAAGGAAGTGGAACACGACCAATACCCAACAGAAACCCATAGGGAGAAAACCAAAACCCCCAAAAATAAATGACTGTCACAATAGAAAGTATAACACCCCAACAAACCATATAATTATGTAAAACTGATAAAAACAAAAAGTGTTTAAAGTGTTAAGTAACAGTGCACCCAAAAAAGTTATTGTATAGTTTATATAGACAAATCTTAACAGTTTCCCCATGGTTAAATATTTCATATTATAAAACTATAAAAGGACTAGTGATAATATCAAGAAATAACCAGGGACAAGTGCAAGTTATTAAATTATAATAAATAAACTTTGAAGAGGTACATGAATTACCGTGCAAATAAATAACTTCAAGTGTTTTTAAACAGTATCATGATAATAGTTAATCAAGTAATATGGTGAAGGAGCAAGGAATACTCTTGCTAATAAAATGCCACTATTTATATGAGAACATTCCATAGAATGAATAATATAAACAGATAGCTAGTGTTTAGTACAAAGTGACGGGGAATACATCCCTAAAATTGGGAAGTACAGATAAGACTGTAAATAAATAGTTTTAAGAAGGTGTTGAACATCTAATGGAACCAAAATGTTATGTTCCTATTTCCATATATTAACTATATAAATAAGATTTAGTATTAAGCAGTATTGTAGTTATAAAAGGTTATTTTGTTAGTAATTTAAATTAGGAATGCAATATCTGTATGTAGATACCATTCCTATATTGTAAAATGTTTTCATTAAGTTACTGTGTGTAATCAGTACACAAAAAAGGTATGATTCAAAGTACCAGATTTAATAGTAAATAAGTGTTATATTTTAATTGTTTAAAATCAATATTCAATGTTATAATAGTAAAGGAACAAATTATTAATAAATGTTATACTAGAATAGAAGGTCAGAAAAGAGTACAAACTAACTATATTAGTAAAAACTTTGCAAATAGCAACAGATAAAATCTAGGCCAGATAGTAAATTTAGACTACATAATAATTGACAAATCTAGTCCTATAAACCAACTAAACTGATAATATTTATGTAAGATAAACCCACCATATAGTAATACCATGTAACTAATACTTTATAAAGATATGGTCAGAAGATAAGTAAAATTATAAATAAAAATGGAATGTACTAACTAACATTTCAGAGGAGGAGTCATAGATAAATGAATTATATTTAAAAATAATAATTAACAAACTAAATTGCAAGAAATTAAGTAAAAATAGACAATTATATCAATTTCAGATTCAATATAATAATTATTATATCAGAGAAAATGGCTATTATCTGGTAAAGAACAGGAAACATATTTTAACCTACTTTCCAAAATGAAAGAAATATAACTTTTTTAATTGAAAACTTTGTAAAACTATATTCATTAGTATCAAAATAAACAAAATAGAATAAAGAAACCGAATATGTATTTAGTATTTCATACAGTTAATTAATAACGAAAATATTTTCCGGGTATAATGTATTCAAATAAAATGTATCGGAAGCTAAGATAATTTGAAACAATGTATAATATATATTAAATTGGCTAAGATTTTCAGGAGACGAAGGAAATGAGAACAGTTCATTATTATCCGTTGAAGCGAGTACTTAAACGAGATTTTTGCTCTGCATAACCTTAACTAATGGCGTCTTATAATTGAACCGAGTTCGGTAAAAATTTTTATAAATTTTTATTTTGAGTTTTTTATTTGTGAACCGGTGAAAAGAAACAATGAACAGTGCATCACCAATAAACAGAACAACACACGCCTAATTAATTAAAATAACACCTCTACAATAAATTTTACAGACGAACGAACACGGTTAAATCCGACACATGTGACAAAGTGAGATAGACATAATCACAAACATTTACACCAAGTGAACTATTAAACAATACACCAGTAACACTCAATTAACTCCAGAACCAATATACACAATTGCTGAGACGAATAAACGGAGAAAGGACATCTTTATTGAAACAAATATTTCATCGAGGTGACAGACGTTCCACTGCGCATGCTCCGGTCGGCCATTTTTGATTTGTCATCAACCTACTGCTGTGAAGCAACTGAGTTTCTACACGGCACTGGTTTGAAATAAATATTATATATAAACTTTTATTTATTAATTATAACGTTGTATTTGTTAGTATTAAGACATTTATCATTGTAAGTGTTATACTTTCTTGTCCATACCCTTCTCTGGCTATTCTAAAATAACCGTTCAAAGAACTATATTTTTATATACAATCAATGTAAAGTTTTTTATCGACCGACCCTGAGTAGAGTCGATACTGCTGTCATATATCGATTCTTATCAATAAACTTTAAATACTTTGTTAATAAAATTTCTATTTATGCAATTTGGGTTTAATTTTTCTTTAATATACTTAAAGAAGAAGTTGATCAAGGACTCAGACGAACCGAAAGGCGGTACATACGAAATAACGAACGCATCGAAGAAGAAGAAGAGAGCCGTCTATCGACTAGGACTGGAGTTAACCAGATTATCATAAAGTAATTTACAGAAAGTGACACTACTACACTTATAAACATAATACCATCGAAATATTAACCCCAAACAATAAACACGATTATTTTTTAAATATTAGTAAATAAAAATGACACAAAAATATTTTTTCAGAAACAAAATTTTTGTTTTGAAATAAAATTAATTTTTTATTATTTAAATTGTAACAACATTATTACAGATTTTATTTTGTAACCACAAGAATTGTTACAAGGTTAATGTAGTATATAAGTAATGTAAGAAATGTTAAGAAAGATAAAGAATGTTCATGTAAGAAATGGGTTAAGGAACGAAGGTAGGAATGTATAATTAAGATAATGTAACATTTCAGATTGAAGAATGTCATAATATGTTAAGATGCAAAATGTTTACCAATGCAAGAATGCAAGTTCACTCAGAAAGTTTTACACGTAAAAAATAAATAGGTCAGTGGAACCAGATTGAAGGAGAACAATGGGAAGAAGCAGCTACGCTTATGCATTGTTAGCAACTCGTAGGGAGGGGAGATAGGAACTAGACTTGTTTTACCCTCCAACTAAGGGAATTTGAACAATTGATATTCATTATCATAGATAGTAGTGTATAAATACAAGTAAATAAATATATATATATATATATAAGTAATATGAAATATAAAAATATAAGATGTCTAATGATAGAAAAAAAAATGTTAATAAATAAATTTATTAAAATTTTTTTTTACCAAGTAGAGGAATAATGCGACAATACAAGCATAGTCTGTAATGTGCATATATAATATAAAATAAATATTTAATTTAATTTTAATAATATATAATAGACGAGCAGGTGTGAAATTGGAAGCTGGCTTGCAAACAGGAGTCAACACGCAGGATCACGCGATTACCGCTGCATGTGTGTATACAAGTAAATAGTGTGTGTGCATGATGCCTGTTTGATCCTGAAAGTTTGCAACCTCACCCCAAGTCAATGCTAAATTAAGAATATATTTAATATTAAGCAAACCATAAATGTTAGCGAGAAGGTAAACACTTCTGAAAATGTGTAAAAATCAGACACAAGTGCAGTGCGAATTTTACGTAATTCGGACAATCGGTGCGAATCCAGTGCGATTTTTAAAGCATAATTACACTAGTGGTGCGAGCATCATGATAATTGCACATCACATAGGTCATTAAATTAGACAATATTTTATCACCGTGAAATCTGCGTTAAACAGTGCGATTGGCGAAAAAGTGCACTTATGTGAAATAGGACGAGAGTGGGGGCTATCACGCCATGGTTCAACTGTCGACAGGCTAATTCCTGAATCGACAGCTGCAGTTTTCTTGGTGAATATAAATAGAAGCCCAGGAGAGCTAAACTCTCTTCTAACAGTGTTCATTCGTGGCGGAACGCTATGTCCGTTCGCGACGCGAAATTTTAATTACAGTAGAACCTCGTTAACCCGGATCAACTGGGGCCGGGGCCGATCCGAGTTAACGAAAATCCGGGTTACCCAGAGAATGAGGGAAAAACGATAAAAAAGAACATGTACTTACCAATAATATTTTTAATGGAGTTTAAAAATTATTATCGGCACACTTTCACCTAAAAACACATATGTATTTACACTGTACACAATATAGGTACAAACTAGTCGGTAGTAAAAAAGGCAGTGAGCTTTTGCTGCCTCAGTTTTGCGTATCGCTTACGAGCAGCGCGATCTCGCATCCGCTTTAGCATTAGAAGCTCGTTTGGCGATGTTTCGGCTTGACTCTCGAAATAAACTATCAATTTATCTATGTTTGCTACTGCTTCTGCGTGGGTCATAACCACAGCTGGTTCATCAACACTGTCTGAATCCCCTTCATTTTCATTTTCTGTAACACTGCATGATGCAATAATTTCTTCCTCTGTGATCGCTTTATAACCTCCGTCATTGTCAATTTGCAACCAATTGTCAATGTCTTCTTCATCAACATCGGAACAGCCATCGATATTTTTAAAAATGTCTATAAAATCTTTTTCCACACTTGTTTTTTCTTCTTCTTCAATTGTATTGTTTTCTGGCAAGTCACACACACCAGGCCACCACTTTTTCCATGACTTTATCAAAGTTTCTCTTCCAACCTGGTCCCAAGCTTCCGCAATCATACAAATAACAGTCTTTACAATAAAAGATTTCAGCACCTCTACCACACCATGCTCTCCTTCGTCCTCTACCAGTTGACTTAGCATTTGCCTTTTGTACACTTTTTTTATTTTTACTAGAACTCCTTGGTCCATCGGTTGAACGAGAGAAGTTACATTAGGTGGTAAAAACTTAACTGAAATTCATCTTTGACTAGTTCATTGACAGACGGATGCGAAGGTGCATTGTCAGTCAGCAATACTGCCTTGTTGGGAAGGCCACAGTTCTTCAAATATTTTTTTACTGACGGCACAAAATTCTCAAAAAACCATTGTTTGAAAATGTCACTAACCATCCAAGCACTTTTTTGTGAGCTGTAAACGACAGGCAATGAGCCTCGTTTCACATTTTTCAATGCACGGGGGTTTTTAGACTTCCCTATTATAAGGAGAGGAATTTTGTGCTTTCCTGACGCATTACTGCAAGCCATTATGGTGAGGCGGTCTTCCCTTTTTTATACCCTTTCGATGAATCTCCTAATTTTGAGGCTAGCGTTTTACTCTGCAACATCCGGTAAAATAAACCGGATTCATCGGCATTGTAAACTTGATCTGCAGTCAGTTCTTCCTTTTTAATAAAGTCTTCAAACTCTTTTTTAAATTTTTCTGCCGCTTCAACATCACCTGACAAGCTTTCTCCAGTGATTGTAAGTTGACGCACTCCATGCCGTTTTTTGCATCTGTCCAACCACCCCTGGCTAGCTGTAAAACTCGGGTCTCCATGGGGCAACTGTTTGTTCAAACTCAATGCTTTCTGTTGGATGATGGGTCCAGAAATCGGCAAACCACGTTCTCTTTCAGCACAAAACCAGACAAACAATGCTTCATCCAGAGTTTCTAGTTTAGCAGTTTTTGCTTTACACCGATTATCCAAACTGTCCTTAGAAATCATTTTGAAACAAAAGTCATCAATGCGTTTTCTGTTCTTTTTCCAATCAGATACAGTCGATGTTCCTACTCCAAACTCAGCAGCAATGTTCTTTAACGATTCTCCCTTATCAATTCTTGTCAATGCTTCCATCCTTTTTTTCATAGTCACAACAATGTTTTTACGTTTTGTCGCCATCGCGAACAACGTGCTAACGAAACAGCACAACGATACTGTACCTCAACAGTGACACTAGGACAACACGCGAACACTACCGAGATTGCAGCGCAACTGAGGAATGTTGTTTCTAGGTCGATGTCAAGTGCGAGGCGTGGGGAGGGGAAGAGAGGGTTGGCAGGTGGGGTGAGTGCAATGAACTCGCCCGCTGGCAAGTGAATTCGAGTAATGTACCTACTGAGAATAGCGATTTATCATCTGTAAAACAAGTCTTCATTTACTACGCTAAACAACATAATTTTTTTTTTCCAAAACTGGTCCGGGTTAAAGAGGTCCGGGTTAACGAGGTTCTACTGTACTTCGGACAGAGTTAGACGATATGTCTAACACCAATAAGACTTTTTGTTAATCATAACTTGTAAAGTAATACGATAAATATTTCGATTTAACATAATAATGGAAAACAGTAATTAAAAAGTAACGTAACAAACAAATCGTCAGAGGTCTACAAGTGATCTACATCTAGGAGCACCACTCCAGACCGAGGATGAGAGCACTACATGGCATAATTTCCAGACGTAAAGGACGAGTCATCATACTTCCGAGAGGACCCGGAGGACGAGGAAAGAATCATCGGACTTCCGAGAGGACCTGGAGGACGAGGAAAGGATCCAGGACTTCCGAGAGGACCTGGAGAACGAGGAGAGGATCCAGGACTTCAGGACTATGCAGGAGTCACAACATCAGGGACTCAGGACCAGGACAGGGTATGCTGAGGAACCGCTACAATTAAGGTGAAAGAAAGCCATGTATTCCTCATAACAAAAGACTTAATCAAAGATTGATAAACATTGTCAAAAGAAAGACAATAATTTCAAAAAAGTGTAATTTATAACTTATAGATGTAAATGTCTTGTATAAAAATTATAGCATAATTTTTGCAGTAATAATTTATTGAAAATACGTAAATTTAAATTGTAGAGTAATTATGAAACCATTGTAGAGAAATTATGAAAGCATAATTTTTGCAGTAATAATTTATAAAAAAATATTTAAATTTAAAATTGTAGAGAAATTATGAAAACATAAGTTTTGAATTGATAATGATTTAAAATATTTTAATATACATGTGAAAGAATCAATTAGATTTGTTCAAATAATGAACAAATAGTAACTCAGTTAAATATTTTTATATTGAAAGCACACATTCAGACTGAGTAGTCCAGACAGTATAACATAATGAAGAAATGTTTTTTTTATTTAAAATTAATAATATTATGGCTATGATATAAGCTTTATGTTGGTGATGAGATTACAGCAAACTAAGAAACTTTGAAACCATGTACAGTAGACTCTCAACTATCCGACCTAATGTGGGGGTCGGCCGGGTCGGATAGCAAAAAAGTCGGATACACCGGAGCCGTAGGCATACCAGCCTCTGTAAGGTCAATGACTGCCACCCTATTGCGTTGAATGTACTTGTTGCTATTTGGATGCGTACGTCATATCAGTTTGTCCTTATAAATGACGTACAGTAATAAATGAATTAGAAAGAAATGAAATAAGAATTCGCAACTACAGTATCTTTTACAAAACCTTTATTTGAAGGACGAAACAAAATGTGTAGTTAACAATAAGTTGAATGAGTTTTACTATGAGTTTTAATTTATACGAAAGCTTTCAACCAAATTAGTTGTTAATATAAATCAAATTATAATAACCTAAAACTACGTACTGTATAATGAAAGAACAAGTGAAACTTACATTGTCTAAGGTTTGAAAAAGTCTGTAATTGAGACCTGCTTCTTTCTTTGCATTAATTTCCTCGCCGCTATATCCTTCCACTTATGTAAACATATGATGTCTGCTGGTGTTGCTTCTTCTTGCTGGCCAATGTATTCCACTGCCGTCTCGATCGCCTTCAGGCCTTCGGAGTGGGTTATACGATCGGAGGGTTCATCACCTTGTTCCTCTTCAATCGGCTGTTCATTTAATACCATCGCTACAATATCTTCGTCTGCAATTTCTTCGATTTCGTCCTTTGCCAACCATTCTGTGATGTCTTCCAATGAAGCTTCCTCACATCCGGGAACTTTTTCTAACAGCGATACAAGCGCAGTGTTATCAGTTGCATTTTCCACATCACATTGCTGTTCTACCTCTTCCCACTTATCACTGGCTCTGTGATCCAGCAAAATTTTCTACGATCGCACAAGTGTTAAAGATGGAATTTCATCCCATGCCTCGGACACCCATCTGATGACGTCAAGCATGTCTACTGACTGTAGTGCCGTCGCAACTTCTGTATTATCAATTGTCGCGATGATATAGCTTAGTAGCCTACGTCGATATTTCTTTTTCAAAGCTTGGAGCACTCCCTGATCCATTGGCTGACATATAGATGTAACATTTGCAGGCAAGAACAAAGCTTTTATGTCTCCATCTTTTAGTTGGTCATTTGCTGGATGTGAAGGAACGTTATCCAAAACAAGGATTGCTTTCCTTGTTAAATTGGTTTCAGCTAAATGTTTTTCAACTTGTGGCACAAATTCCTGTTCAAACCAATTTTTGAAAATTTCTCCATTCATCCACGCCTTTTTTTGATGGGTATAATGCAGGGGCAAAGAACTTAAATCTTTAAGATTTTTAAAAGCCCTAGGCTTGCGAGATTTTCCAATCAAGGTCAGTATCAACTTGTGGTTTCCGGTTGCGTTACTACAAGCTAAAACTGTAACGCGGTCCTTGCTCTTCTTGAACCCTGGTGTGGCCTTTTCCTGTTTAGACGCTAGTGTTTTAGACGGCAACATACGGTAATTCAAACCCGTCTCATCACAGTTGTACACTTGTTCTCCGGAAATACCTTCCTTATCAAGCAGGTCAAAAAAGTGTTTTTTTTAAGTCAGGGACAGCGTCCTTATTAGCAGACAATGCTTCACCACTAATCGTCATCTGACGAACACCAAAACGTTTCTTCCAGCGATCAAGCCACCCGTCACTGGCAGTAAACTCACCATCGTCTCCTTCGATCTGTTTTTTAAACTGAATCGCTTTTTCTTGGAGTAAGGGGCCTGAAACCGTCAATCCTTTCCCCCTCACATTGTCATACCACAGATATAAAGCCTCTTCAACTTCCACATGTTTTCCTTTTTGCATAGTTTTTCTAACTTTCACGCCACTGCCACTTGCTTGCTTAGAACACCATTTTTCAATCTCTGCGCGATTTCTTTGCCAATCACCCACAGTAGTTTTTCCAACTTCTAACTCCAGTGCAATTTTGTTTACCGACTCACCAGAATCCATTCTTTTTATTGCTTGCAGTTTTTCTTCCAAAGTTACTACCACTTTCTTTCGTTTGTCACCCATATTTCACTTAAAAATAAAAGCCACCAACAATACTGTATACACACTTTATAACAAATTAACAATCCACGAACGACTGAACCGCACGGACTGACTTCTGGCTACAGACTGACTGATGCACCTGTTACACACTCCAGTAGGAACACAAAACTTTCCTGTCACAACATGAATCAATTGGCGTACTGTATTGGTAACTGGTGAGTCACGCGTAAGCACCTTCACCGCGTGGCGGGATTGCTCACATGACGTTTGAAGGCGCTAGTAATCGGATCGGAAATACTGCATACGTACCGTACTCAAAAAATACTTTTTTTTTTTTGAGTAGAGCGGGTCGGATAGGCCGGAGGTCGAATAGTCGGGAGTCGGATAGCCGAGAGTCTACTGTATAATGAATATCGTATGACGAAGTAATCATTATTTGTATAGTATTATTTCTTGATATGTTTGTTTAAATTAATAAATGGGAACATTTTGAATTTCCTAAAAAGGCTACCATTATTATAATTACACCTGAACCCCTAATTACACGTACACGTTGTTAGAAATGTTATTTATCGTTGTATAATTTTATCGCTCATGAGCGTGCGCCCGACACACTTACATTTAATAATGTTGTATCGTTGTATAAAATTGGCGCTCCAAGATCGTGGGGCTCCACAAATTTAAATTATATTAAATTTGCAACAACGTTTATATCGTTGTAATATATTATAACTCTATATTTTATTTTGTTTATATTATTTCTTTAATATGCGAATGAAGTTAAGTTATTTTAACTTTTATTTATTATTTATTAACGTGGATTACTGTTTGTTTGGGGACGGATGTTGGGTTTCATTTTGAATTGTCAAGATTGAGGTTAGCAGACTCACTTACCGTAGGTTATTACGTTTGACGAATTACTTACGTCGTCGTGGTCGGGTTCTATCTTCTTATTCTAAAATAAAATTCTTTATTTGTATTTTATTTTTTAATAAAACACAACTTGCATCAATTAGGAAAAATATCATTATTTATTTTTATAAGTTACTGCCTTCGTTATTCTAATGTTTATTTGGTACAATTCACAAGTCGTTTCTTAATCTCAGTTCGATTCAGAGTTACACTTTCGATAGTTATATAAACTCCTGGATTCTTTTGACTGTTATTAAAAAGTACGAAATGCAACTAAGAAGTACAACATCTTACAATTAAAATAATTCATATTTACTAATAACAATAAAATTAAAATCAAGAAAATACAATGAAATAGTTGTTTGGTCTGATGTTCGAGCACAATAGTTAGTGTCGACACAGTGTTCATTTCGGTTGGCAGTGCCAAGATAGCGGACTGACGCTAAGCAATTACAGAGTTAAATTACCTCCCGAGTATTTAAAACAAGTTTTTAAAATAAAATAAGTCAATAAATTGTTCACTGGTGTTGAATTTGTCTTTCCACTTTGGTTCTGATGAATAAGTGTTATGTGATTTAGTCCTGGTGTTGTACAATTATTAGGGCCCGCTAGTGTTAGTATAAAATGTTCGGTCTCACTACTTTTGGTAGATCAATTTTATTTGTTTTTTTAGAGATTTTATTTTCTTCTTTCTTCTTGTTTTATTATTATTATTATTTCTTGGTTCTAGTTTGACACTGTTAATTATTTTACTTTCACTCTTTTTCTGACTTGGACTTGACTCTATCATATACTTTTTACACAGAGCAGCATCGATTAGTTCTTTATACTTTCGAGTCTAACAATCAAGTGAAGAAATTTCCTTATACCTTCAATGGGCTTGACCAAAATTTCTATTGGTCAAATCGTCGGGTTAGGAGGTCACATGACCTTAATTATTTGAGATACAAAATTTTACATCTTCTAGCTATAATTACTCCCTCTCTATTACAGAATAAATCTCAAATTAGTTTACACTACAATATTCCTTATAACAAGAAAAAATTTAGACACCTCACATGGCATAGGTGTGTGTCGTAATAATTAATTTAACATTTATAAAATTTCATCTCATAAGCCATTCCATGTAGCTTTTGACATTTCAAATCACATTAACATTCCATTAATTAATTAAAATGTTGCTTCTGACACTTAAATAAAGCATATGTTAGTATTTATACCATCTTTTACTATTTATTACAGTCCTGTGATGGTTTAATAGTTGGATTTACAATAATTTCTATTTTGGTAATGGCCAATTAATTGGTATTTCTCTATAGCACAAAGTTTCAATTTAAAATTACTGTATGACCTTGTGGCTTGATACACTATTATTATTACATGCATTGAATTATCCATTATGTTATTATTATCCATTGAATTGATTCTGATAAAGTGAAGAACAAGATTGACATAAAACAAACATATTACCATAATGTTAGGCCATTATGGTCAAACTCAAACCAACTTTAAACAATAAAAGTTTCTTTTAATAACTTCTTAATATCTAATGGTATAGTTGGTCAATTTATTATGACCTATTATTAAGTAGTATTGACACCTGGTCAATTTAAACAATGTAACTCTTATTACCCTAAATTAAGGTTTAACACTTAATTTAAACAACACAAATGACTGTATTATTCCCTTCAGTTAACATGAAAAATAAAATAGGGAACTATTTTATACAATCAAGTTTATTCAGTTAACATTAAAATAAATTAACAACCTAAATCGCCTTTTGGTCCTTTATATGTTGAAGTCTTTTGGCAAATTGGTAATACACAGGTGAATATCAGATATTTCATACATTAAATATTATTATATGATCACACATTGTCTGTAGTTGATTATAAATTTCATTCACAATAAGTTACCACTATTATTAACCGTCCTGTCTGTATAGTTAGTAGCCAATATCTTACATTTACATTTTACACTCAATCACTTATTGTTCTTGTTGTGATTACATTTTCTTTTTACAATTAGCTATTATTGCTATGAACAGTCACTTTTAATGGTTTAGAGTACATATTTGTTCTACATTAGCTTATTATGCTCATTATGTCGCATTACATATTACCTCCCCACCAAAACATGATTATTTTGTATAAACCAAGTTTGGGGAAAATAATTTGTTATTTATTTTTTCACTCATATTTTCTCATTTTCATTTGATTGTAGGTACCTTTGATTCGGTTAGTACTTGGGTATACTATTACATAAGTATTGTTATGACGGTCTACTCGATCGTCGTAGGTACAGTGGAAACAAAATAAGTACAAGATGACAATTAAGTCACTAATCATGCCTTTAATTGTTACAGTAAAACAGTTCATAATTAACAACACAGTCTCTACAACAAATCAAATGAAAATTGTTCACACGCAATAAAATGTTCACAAATATTAAAACTCAATTGTATTACAATTATACCGTCTGATTATAAAACGCAACACTTCACTAATAACTACTTGAACGTACATCGCACTAATAGTCTCGAACCGCACTATCCAATATCTCGCATTGAACTGAAAAATAAGGCCGCTACCCCATGTATTTATAGTCACGCTCACGCACCAGAAGCTTCCAAACTGCGTCTTATCTCTCGTGAACTATGTAATTACTACGGCCTTGACACAGGCCGAGCTCCCGAGCGAAGCCCGGCACAGTCGAGAAGATTCTCGCAAAATTCGTATTGTAGCACGTACGCTACATGCGTTACATCAAGATCCTTCTGGCACATTCGATAAACACGTAGATTGTTCTGTGCTGTCGTAGCACTGCCCCCTCCTTAAGCCTGTTCGTCCCGAACTGGCAAAGCGTCTGTAAAGTTGTACTTAGCCAGGTGATCTAGGTGGACGACCTTGAACTTCCGCTGTCCTTCCTGTTGAATCCGATAAACAACATCGTTAATTCTTTTTTTCACAGTGTAGGGTCCTTCCCAGTTAGACTGAAGCTTAGGTGAGCGACCACGACGGTGCTTTGGATTGAAAAACCAGAGCTGATCTCCTTCTTGGAAACCCACACTATTGCTGCGAATGTCATAGCGAGTTTTCATTTTATCACTGGCAATCTTAAGCCGTCCTCTTACCAAGCGATTCATTTCTCACAGTTGGTTTTCTAATTGCGAGGAATAGTTCTGCGGCTCTTGGGACTGAGTCTCAGGTGATCTGAACATTAAATCCCCAGGAAGACGATTCTCCCGCCCAAACACCAGTTTTGCTGGAGTCATGCCGGTTGTGTCATGTATGGATGATCTATACGCCATGAGGAATAGTGGTATACGTTGGTCCCAGTCTGTTTGGTGCTCGTCAACAACCTTCGAAAGATGTTGCTCAAGTGTCCTATTGACTCTCTCAACCATCCCGTCCGACTGAGGATGCAGAGGCGTTGTCCTGGTCTTGCGAATTCCGAGTAGATGGCATAATTCTTTAAACACTCCTGATTCGAAATTTCTCCCTTGATCCGTATGGATTTCCATAGGGGCTCCATAATGGCGACAGAAGTTGTGAACTAACTGCTTTGCCACAGTGGTAACCTCCTGATTTGGAATTGCATAATCTTCCACCCACTTAGTAAAGTAGTCACCTACAACCATAATGTACCGGATCCCATCGTCATAACTGGGAATGGTCCAGCAATGTCTATGGCAATTCTCTCGAAAGGTAGTCCAACGTTATGCTGTCTCATTTTTCCCCGGCTTCTGGTTTGTGGGCCCTTGCTTGCAGCACATATTTCACACGTCCGAACCCATTCCTCTACGTCGTGGCGAACATGAAGCCAATAGAATCGCTTCTGTATTTTGTCAAGGGTTTTGTTAACGCCAAGATGGCCTCCTGATCAGTGGCGGCTCGTGAGTAATGAAATGGGAGGGGCACACAGTGGGGAGGATCTAAGGTGGGCCACCATTCGCGGTAATTAGTACTTAGGTAAAAAAATATAGAATGTCTTACCTGATATTTCACTTTTTGCATAACAATTCCATTCTCCTGTTTTTAGATGTAGCGAATTCCTCTATCACTTGTTTGTTGAAATCTTGAATTCCATGAATCATTTTTTTTTCTGTGGATAGCATAGCCAATGCATTCAGTCTATCAGTGCCCATGGAATTTCTTAAAAATGTTTTTATTCTTTTCAATGTAGAAAAGCACCTTTCACTTTCAACAGTTGTCATCGGTATGGTAACAATTATCTTTAAAATAGTCACACACTCTGAGAAGGTACGAAACATGTTATTATCAAGGAAAAACTGTAATAAGGGTGTTGCACCAGAAGCAATACGTAAATCTTCATGACTGTATAACACTTCTAGTTCGGTTCTCAGTTTCAGACCATTTATTGTTGGATAAAATTTAATTGTAGTCTGAAAATCATTTTCCGGAAACTCAACACAGTACTGTGGGAACTTTTCAACTAAAAACAATTTGGAAACACATAAATGATCTGAAAATTGAAATCTTTCATTAATATTGTTCACAGTCATATCACATACTTCCAAAGCGGCCACACTGTTGCTCCTATTACTTAATTGTTCAACACACTGTCTCTTAGTCACAGGCTCACTTACAGACACTTTACTGTCTTCATAGGTCTTACGAATATTAACCACTGCACTCACAAAATGTTTAACAAATGTTCTCATTTTTATTGCATCAATGTTTCTTTGTTGAATGCAATCAAAGAAAATCGCCACATGAGGCTTAATTTTGTGGAAAAAAGTCAACCAGAAAATGAACTGAGGATCCCTCAAAGTTCGTACAAATCCTGCAGCCTGGCTAGAAGCACTTTTGTCAGAAATCTCTATGTCCCTAATGTGTTCAAAACATTTTATTAGATTATCTTTATGTTCAAACACAGTATTAACAGCCCTGTGTTGAAAGTGCCATCTTGTAGGAGGCACAGACCCAATTTTTTTTTTTACAATTTCTACTAAATAATCCATCCTCTTTGGAGATCTTGAAAAATATGGTCCTATTCCTTGCAGGTCTTGAAAAAATATTCTACTCTGGGAGGCAGACGATGTTGAGTTTTGAAGAATCAGATTCCCTTGATGGGCATAACAATGAATAAAATTTGCATTTGGATACTTCTCTTTAACCAAACACTGGACCCCTCCTTTCTGACCACTCATAACAGATGCACCATCGTAAGTCTGACAAATTAGTTTTTCCGGGGACTTGTATATTCCTATTTCTTCCAACTGTCTTAAAATTGTCGAGGCTAAACTTCGAGCACTTTTATCAAAATGGACTTCAAAAAAAACCCAAAACCTTTCAATTATTCTCCCTTCAATGAGATATCTCAAAATCAATGCCATCTGTGTTTTGCACGAACTGTCAGTTGTTTCATCAGCCTGAAGTGATATGAAGTCTATCGTAGAAATTTCAGTCACAATATTTTTTCGACACACTGACAAAATGGCATCTAAAAGTTCGTTCTGAATTGTTTTCGAGGTTCCTTTAAACACTGTTGAATTTTCTAAATGATCTTTCAAAACACTGTCAAGTGCTGCAGTATAATTGATTAGTCCTTTAAAAATCCCTGGGTTGTTGTCTGCTTCTTCCGTTTCATCGTGGCCACGTAAAGCTAATTCAAATTCCCCACAAAATTTAATCGCATCAATTATTCGAGACAAGATGTATCTGTTCTTGTCTACAAGTTCGTTATGTTTACGAACAGAAATTCTGTAACCATCATCGAGTTGCAATCTAACATTTACAATACCTAGCACGGCTAAACTCATTTCATTGTCTAAATGACATTTAGACAGCGAATGCTTCTTACTCTTTTCTGGTAAATGTTTCAGATCTTTAACGCCCGACTTAGTCCACGTGTCTTCACCGCCAAACAGAAGACAAGCAAAGCAAAATAAAGCATTGATTGTGGGGCATCCGCACATCCATTCCCATTTTTCGTACACTGTGGTATTGAAAGTTCTATTATAGGTTCTGTTTTTGTCCTTAAACACTTGGTTGATAGACAACTGCGGTCTTGGTGGACCCAATTGTTTTGCTATTAACGTATCTTCATAGCACAAAGTTTTACTCTGTAAATACTTGACATCATTCATTTTGTCTCAGAGATTTACACAAGCACACAAAATACCGACACTTGAATATTTTCAACACCGTTATTTACACGCGTGTGTAACACTGATTACTGAAAACCACTTGTAAACTTGTAACACTACAATTTATACAATTACTATAAGCACTGCCACCACAACTATCGTGTAGCACATAACATAACCGCTCTAGGTACACGTTCTATTTTAATATTTCCTTCAATGAGAATATAATTTAAAATTATATAAAATCGCAAAAATTATTATAATCATATTCACGATAGAAACATTATAATAACATTATTTCGAACAATATACACTAAGAAAGTAACAGTAATTATTAGTATTATAGAACAGCTCAGATGGCGGTAAAATGTAATAGTCTACTAAATAGCTCCGATTCATATCCGTTAGTTGCAGTAATGTGGCGCACCTACAGGATTCAGAGTTTACTACTTGAAGACTGTAAATGTTTGGTCAATGGTCACATAGTCTAGTGTGACCCAACGCTATGGGATTTTAGCATTATGCTCTCCCACCACAAGAGAGTTGTGAAGTGGAAGGGAGTAGTGCGACCTGGGTCACAACGGTCGCTGTGACCGTCGCTATGTTGCCACATTTGTTTTCGCGTTGCCACATTTCTCCAGACTTCGCACTGTTACAAACTATCATTTGAAACGAGGACGTTTCTACAATATTTATTTATTTATTTCGTGTTTTTTTGGTGGGGCACGTGACCATGTGCCCTTATGAGTGAGCCGCCTCTGCTGATGTTCCATCATGCATCTCCTTCAAAACAGACTGCACTTTACTTCGGGGAACTATCAACTGCATGACCACGTCTCGTCCATCTGCACTTTCCCAAGCCCTCTTCAGCAACCCGTTTTCTAAGGTGAGAGATTCCCATTGTGCCCAGTAGCCCTTCAGCACTTCGGAACCATGGCAGATATCTTGCCAATCCGTGCGGCGACCTTCCTCTTTTGCTGTCAAGATCGGTCCAATGTCTTCATCAGTAATCTGTTCTTGTCGATAGTCTTGTGTTGTCCAGCCGTCAGCCAGGAAATCTACAGTGATGGCTTGAACATGTTCGCTTGAGTTTTGTTCTTCCTTTCTGTGGCAATGTCGGCAGTCTTCCGGGCACGGTCTTCGTGATAAGCCATCTGCATTACCATGCAGGCGCCCCCGTCGATGTTGTACCTTTAAGTTGTATTCTTGCAGACGTTCGAGCCACCTTGCCAACTGTCCTTCCTGATTTTTAAATCTCAAGAGCCATGCAAGTACGGCATGGTCGGTACGTAGTGAAAACTCTCTCCCATAGAGGTATTTATGGAAGTGCTCCAAAGCTCTGACAATTGCCAACAACTCTCTCCTTGTAACACAATAATTTATCTCTGGTTTAGAAAGTGTCTTGCTGTAATACGCTATTACTCGTTCTTCATCGTTCTGCACTTGAGACAAAACTGCTCCTAGACCAATATTGCTTGCGTCTGTGTCTACGATGTACTTCCTTTTGGAAGCTGGAAAAGCGAGAATTGGCTGGGAACATAATGCAATCTTCAAAGTCCTAAATGCTTGGTCACACTCTCTCGACCACTGGAAGTTTCATCTATTTTCTGTTAGCTCATGTAGTGGTTTAGCGATAGTAGTGAAGAATTTCACAAAACATCGGTAATATGAGCATAACCCCAGGAAACTCCGAACTTCGTGTTTACTCTTTGGAACTGGCCAGTCTTTTACGGTGTCTACTTTATTAGGATCCATGCTAACACCCGATGCCGAAACCAGATGTCCCAGATACTGTACTTCCTTCTGGAATAGAGAACACTTCTTCGGGCTCAGCTTCAGTTGTGCACCGTGAATTCTAGTTAGAACTTCCTTAAGGTTTTCCAAATGATCTTGGAAAGTCTTCCCAATCACTATGACATCGTCTAAGTAAACAAGGCAAGTTTTCCACATCAGGCCTCGGAGTATCAGGTCCATCAATCTCTCAAAGGTTGCCGGTGTATTACAGAGTCCAAATGGCATGACGTTAAAGTGGAATAAGCCACTTGGGGTCGAGAAAGCGGTCTTTTCCTTGTCTTCTTGATGAAGACCCACTTGCCAATATCCACTCTTCAGGTCCAATGTGGAAAACCACTGTGCTCCGGACAACGTGTCGAGTGTATCGTCAACGCGAGGTAATGGATAGCAGTCTTTCTTTGTAACGTCATTTAACCTCCGGTAGTCTACGCAGAAATGCAATCCACCATCCTTCTTCGCTACCAGCACTACAGGGGAAGACCAAGCACTTGACGAAGGTTCGATTACTCCGTCTGTCAACATGTCCTGTACTAACCGAGACATTTCCTCTTGTTTAGATAATGGAGGCCTTCAAGGAGGTTGGCGTATCGATGTTGTGTCCCCGGTATTGATGCGATGTTGCACAAGAGAGGTTCTTCCCAGTGACTGTCCCCGAACTGCAAACAATCTTTGAATTCGTGTAAAAACTGTCTTGAGTTCTTTTACCTCACCACTTGAGAGGTCGTTAGAAGATCTGTTCAATAATTCTTGCAGTTCCTCTGGTAATTTGGAAGTATCTGAAGCACTGGAACTTCGTTGCGTCATTCCAGCTACCCAGGCCACAGGAGTCAATTTCTCTAGTAGCGTATTGCTTTGTAAAGTGATAGCTTGATCCAAAATATTCGCCACTCTAATAGGTACATTTCCGGTTTCGTCAGGTTTTACTAAACTTCTGGCAATTAGTATGCCCGGTGTGCTGACTACCTGGGGTTCAAATATAGAGCAGCCCCTAGTATCTACCGCAGTTTTAACCATGATGATCTTTTCGGAGTTTGGAGGAACAGTTACGGCCACTTGGTTTATGACATCCATCGATTTTTCTACTGTCGTCATTGTTGATAGCATTACCTCTTCGCCTCCGATTCTCAAGACATTGTTTTTGAAGTTGACTATAAATCCGTATGCGTTAATAACGTCCACACCAAGAATTGCTTCATCCACAATGTCTGCAACAAGTACTTGATGATTAAACTCAAGTTAACCGAGGCGTAGGTGTATCTTCACTTTTCCATA
This sequence comes from Magicicada septendecula, assembly GCA_034769895.1. NCBI lineage: Eukaryota > Metazoa > Arthropoda > Insecta > Hemiptera > Cicadidae > Magicicada > Magicicada septendecula. The sequence continues at coordinate 138,511,699 of CM068370.1, forward strand.
CACTTTTACAAGCCGTCCAGTAGCTGTTCGCAAGCTCCAAGAGCACCAGATTGGCTTGAGATCTTTCACCACGTCGGGGCGCACAATAGAAACTGTTGCGCCTGTGTCAACTGTAATCGAGGTTAGCCTTTCTTGAACAAATCCGGTAACTACCAAGCTCCCACTGTTTTTCTGAAGTGTAGAAATTGCGTATTGTCTAGGGGCTTCGTTCGTCCAGTTAGTCAGCACAGCCCCGTTGTACCGACTACTGCTTGTTTCCCTGCTGCTGAATTCTAACCCGACAATCTCGTTGTAGATGTCCAGGTTTCCCACATCTATAACACTTCAGTCTTCCATCCTTTCTTATTTTATTCTGTGGCGCCGACCATCGAGTCTCTGTTCCTTGTTCTTCTTCCTCACCGTCTGTGCCATCACGACCTTTTAACGCGTGCACTTTATGACTTGTCCAACCAGACGCTGATTTGGCGGCCTCAAATTGCAAAACATGTACCAGGGCGTCCGCACTGTTCAGGTGTCTTGCCATTCGTAACACATGCTGTAGTTCGTTATCTCGGACACCGGCAATAAATGTCTGCATCGCAAAACTTGTTCGAAAATCTTCTGGCGCTTCAGGATAGGCCAGTCTAATTAGTCTGCCGATACTTGCTTCAAACTCTTGAAGGCTCTCCCCGGAATGCTGTCGCCTTGCTCTCAACTGGGTGCAGTACATATCTCGCAAATGTTTATCACCATACCGTAATTCTAGAGCTTTTATCAACTCGGCATAGATGATCTGGCTGTCAGGTGGCACTTTCTGTAGTAATTCTGCCGCGGGTCCTTTTAATGCGAGAACGAGTGAGACTGCCTTGTCTTTCTCTGTCCAATTATTTCCGCATGCAGCAGCTTCAAATTGGCGGAGGTACGTTGCCCAGTGACTCCTTCCGTCAAAGGTTGGAGCTTTGACATGAACTGTCCCTACTGCAGGCAATGTGACTTTCTCTATTGACTTATTTTCTGTGTCTTTTTCTGTTTTTATCATTGGTACAGTTTGTTCACAAAGTTGTTTTGGCTGCATTTTCAGGCACTGCTCAACTTCGTTTTTAATCTGCTCTTTTATATTTGTAATCGAGTCTTCTATTTTTGTTGACTATCTTTTTCCACACTCAAGACAGATTTTTCTACTTCAGTTATTTTATTTGTCATGGATTCTTCTACGTCAGATATTCTGGTAATTTGATTGTTAAGCTCACCTTGTAATTCACCTACGTCACCATGTAGGAAACCAATTCTGCTGTAGAATGTTCTTGCATCTGCTTCTGTTCTTGAATTAACGCTTTGATGTCATCTGCTTCCTGCTTCCGTTCCTCTGCCTCCTGCAGGAGGGGTTTCTGTCTCGCTTCCGCTTTCTCGTCTTGTCGTTTTTCTGCTTCTTCCTGTGTCTGCCGCAGCAGTGTTTGTAAATCTTCCATCATCTGACTGGGATCCATGTTTACCGATTAATTACGAGAATCACACTCGTCTTGTACAAAGTGTTCACTGTTTCCACTGTTAAACGTTCTACCCCAGTTCTGACACCACTGTTACGACGGTCTACTCGATCGTCGTAGGTACAGTGGAAACAAGATAAGTACAAGACGACAATTAAGTCACTAATCACGCCTTTAATTGTTACAGTAAAACAGTTCGTAATTAACAACACAGTCTCTACAACAAATCAAATGAAAATTGTTCACACACAATAAAATGTTCACAAATATTAAAACTCAATTGTATTACAATTATACCATCTGATTATAAAACGCAACACTTCACTAATAACTACTTGAACGTACATCGCACTAATGCTCTCGAACCGCACTATCCAATATCTCGCATTGAACTGAAAAATAAGGCCGCTACCCCATGTATTTATAGTCACACTCACACACCAGAAGCTTCCAAACTGCCTCTTATCTCTCGTGAACTACGTAATTACTACGGCCTTGACACAGGCCGAGCGCCCGAGCGAAGCCCGGCACAGTCGAGAAGATTCTCGCAAAATGCGTATACTAGCACGTACGCCACACGCGTTACATCGAGATCCTTCTGGCACATTCGATAAACACGTAGATTGTTCTGTGCTGTCGTAGCAGTATTATTACCATTGTTTTTATTTATCACATATGGGCCAGTGTATAACAATAACAATTTTTTGGCTATACCTTCGATACTTGTTGTCGATTCCTGATGAGTACCTTTTCTCCCAACATTATACTTAATTGGGTGAACTCCCGTTTTACTTTGTCTTTTCTTACTCAATTCTGTTTTATGGAGTATCCTGTTATATATTCTGGTGATATCAATTTCTTCATCGGTGATGCGGTTTGGAAGCTCTTGAAGAATCGCGAGTTATTCCAAAGACGCTAATAAGGAAGGCTGGATTTGTTTGTTAGAAAGAAGTGGACTGTATTTAAGATATTGAACATGCGTTTATTGAATAATTTGGTTTGTTAGTTACGATCGGCACGTGCGGAAGCATTTGAGGCGATAATGCCCGAGATTAATTTTGAATGAAATCGTGGTCCATTGTAGATGGACGCAGTTAGACGATTAAAGTGAAATGTTATAAGTGCATGCTGAACAATAGCCAAAAGCCGCGGCTGTAAGAGAAGTGTTTAACGAGAGTTGCGCTCGGAGTCGTGTTATAAACTGAACTAAAACTGGCTTGCAGTCGGCTAGGCTGGCCGGTTGCAAGGTTTGATAAACGCGTGACGTCATCCGCGCGTGCCGTGCAATGTTAGTAGACTGCTTACAGCTGATAAACCAGTACAAAGTCTAAACATACTGCCCGCCAAAATCGGGACGATTTTGTACATTAAAGGTTAAATTGAACAATATAATAATTAGACTTACATGTCGTAAGCGATACAATAATTGGCGCACTGGCCAGAGAGCAATGACATAATGGACATAATATAAATTCAATTAACAGTCACCAAACATACAATAAATTGACCCTTACGCCAATAGCAAGGGCTTACTGACGTTAAAATTACTCAAAACATAATAGTAATACAATACGCACAATAATACAATAATTAAGTAGGTATTGATCTTTCCCAAATGATACCCCTTGATATTTGCCAAGCATTACAATAAATTGATAACACCATAAAAAATACAATAATTTCCCCATGATATTGACATAACAACCCCAATGAATTTCATAATGTTTTGACCCTTAGAAAATGCAATACATATAGAATAATTGACACTATAACTGACACTTGTGGTTCTCAGAATTTGAATCACACAAACATATTAACAATACACAACATCCATAATAACTGATAGTACATATGAGACACAGTCACTATTTCTGTAATAGCTTAACAATGTTACAATGCTTATGATACAATTGACTTGTATGCTCGCCCCGGGGAATGTCCCGGGCGTGTTCCATGTAATGTGACATGCACACACTCACACACGCACACACACACACACACACCGTAAGGCACGCAAACGACTAGCTCGTTGCCACCGGAAGGGGGCATAATTTGTGGATGGGTCGGCGTAAGATACCTAGCGCGGTGCGTACTTCTGTGACGCGTACTAAGGAATCTTGACCCGGAAAAACATTGGTAATTACCCCACGCTTCCATTCTAGAGGGGGGGAATTGTCATCCAAAATGTGGACAAGTTGTCCGACCTTCAAATTCTTAAATGGGGTGCGCCATTTGTTGCGCTGCTGCAGCTGGTGCAGATAATCCCTAGACCACCGTTTCCAGATGGTCTGCGTAAATTTTTGGAGCAGAAGCCATCTGCCCAAATGAGTATTATTGCCTTGTGTATAGTCGGGTTCCGGAAGTGCCGTCAGTGGGGCACCGACCAAAAAATGAGCGGGTGTTAAGGGTTCAGGGTCTCTAGCATCGTCGGACACCGCGCATAACGGGCGTGAATTAAGGCAAGCCTCAATTTGAGAAAGAAGGGTAGAATATTCCTCAAAATTCAAGATCGTACCGCCAATTACGCGACGTAAATGGAATTTAACACTCCTTACACCACTTTCCCACAAACCACCGAAATGAGGGGCTGAAGGGGGGATAAAGGACCATTTGATGCCGTGGAGACCGCAAAACTCCAGAGAAGATTGTTCAACTTCCTTGGAGGTTAAAAATTTGTACCAATCATGCAACGTGTGGTTGGCACGACGAAAATTCGTGCCATTATCCGAAAATATTTGCGCGGGAATACCTCTGCGCGATATGAACCTTTTTAAAGCCGCTATAAAGGCGTTGGAAGTAAGATCCGACACCAATTCTAAATGGATGGCCCTAGTACACATGCATATAAATAGAGCGATATATGCCTTGGTCGTGGACTTAGAGCGCTGCCCGCCATGGCGCAAAAACACCGGACCTGTGTAATCCACGGCCGACTGTGAGAATGGCCTTGACGGCGTGACCCTAGAAGAGGGTAATTGACCGAGTAATTGATTCGCGCCTTTAGCCCGGAAACGAAAACAAGTGACACACTTATGTATCACTGAGCGGATATAGGACTTATCGTGTATGATCCAATACTTACGCCTAAGCGAAGCTTGAGTTGATTGCACTCCAGCGTGCAACAAACGGATGTGTTCGTATTCAATTATTAATCTCGTGAGATGAGAGTGCGGGTGTAAAATTATTTGGTGTTTAGTCTCGTAGCTAAGTGGGGAGAATTGCAAGCGTCCACCCACTCTTAAAATGCCTGATTTATCCAGGAATGGGTTGAGAGCAAGAATTTTACTACTGCGTGGAAGGCACCGGTGTGCTTCAAGTTCCCTAACCTCTACGTCGAAATGCAACTTCTGAGATTGCCGGACAAAAACCAAGAGCGTGTCGGACAATTCTTGAGCCGACAAAAAGGACGTGTCTCTATCAACCACCGCGAGCCTAGAATTGCGAAGAAATCGACGGCAGTATGCGAAGACGCGAATAAGCCTCGTAAGAGATGAATAGTTTTCAATGTAACTATGTGTTGAGGACGCGACAATTAGTGAGGTTTGAGCCTGCTTGCGACGTTCCTCTTCAATGTCGGGAAAGGGACAGGGAGTATTAATGTTGAACGCGCTGACCGGCCATGAGGCCGCATCACGAGCCAACCAGGAGGGACCATGCCACCTCAACAACTTCTCGATCTCGCATTTCATTTCAGCTAAGCTGTTCGGATCATCCGAACCCGTTATGAGATCGTCTACGTAAAAGTCATTTGCTATGGCCTTAGCAGCGGTAGGGTAATCGGCTTTATTTTCATATGCTATTTGAGCCAGACAACGCGTAGCAAGGAAGGAGGCACTAGCAGTGCCATATGTAACCGTCCTTAACGCGTAATGTCGCAATTCCTTATGCGGTGCATCACGCCAAACAATGCGTTGCAAGTTTGAATCCTTAGGATTAACAATGATCTGGCGATACATCTTTTCAATGTCCGCAATAAGCACGTATCGGTGGGTGCGGAACCGAACCATTATCGAAAACAGATCCTGCTGGATCGTAGGACTGACCATTAAAGTATCGTTAAGGGACAAATTATTGGTGGTTTTAGCGGATGCGTCAAATACCACGCGCAATTTAGTGGTTAAGCTAGAGTCTTTGAAGACTGCGTGATGGGGCAGATAAAAGATATCTGACCTGTCAAGCGACAGATCGTATTCATTAAGCGGCGACATGTGGCCAAGTCTTAAGTAGTCACTCTTGAACTCACTATAATCCTTGTAAAGGGTAGGGTTCTGCTTGAATTTGAATTCTAACGATTGGAATCTTCGTATTGCTCCGCGGAGAGAATCTCCCAAATAAGATTTATCAGATCTGCGGGGCAGGGCTACCACGAATCTCCCGTTGCGATTGCGGCTAGTGTTTTCCACGAAATGCCTTTCACACGGTGAGTCCTCAGATCGGGCTTCGCGACTAGAGATCTCCTCCAACTTCCAAAATTCCTTTAGTTGCGAGGAAACCTGATTATCATCCATACAGACCATAAATGAAGAAACCGTTTTAGTCATGTCGACGTTGAATGGTAAGTCACCGGCCAAAATAAATCCTAACTTGGTTTCCTGAATTATAGGAAAGTGTGGTCCGCGCGTATATTTCACAGGTTCAATTAATTGTAGAAAATATTGAGCGCCGATTAATATATCGACTTGCGATGAGCAATGTAGGTGAGGATCCGCCAAGAATATGTGCTTGGGTAAATTTAAAGAGGTAAGATTGAACGACTCCGCCGGTAAATTATTAGTTTTACTGGGTAATACGGCACAATGTACGTTTAACGTGAAGGGTTTATAGCGTGAATGTAGCCTTACGTTAGTACTGAAGTCAGCCTGGGAAAGCGAGTTGTTTATACCCGTGATGGGCAATTGCGATTTAACTAATTGGAGGCCCAACCTGCGGGCGAAATCCATTGTGCAAAAGTTCGCTTGAGAACCGGAATCCAGTAATATCCTAACGGGAAATTTTTTGCCGACCTTATTGTATGTCATACAGACGGCGGTAGATAACAATACCGATTTATTGGTCTGTGATTTCAGTGAGCACTGGTTGATAACCGAAGTTACGTCCCTGTTGGGGACATGAATCATGGTGTGGTGACGCCTAGAACATTTTTTACATGAGAATTTGGAGGGACATTTTGAACCCTCGTGTCCCGAACAGAGACAGTTTAAGCAAAGTTTGTTTTTTAGTAACGCATTTTTTCTATCAGGGATAGACAGCGATATAAATTGTGGGCAATCGCTAAGTCTATGTCCACCGTTACATAGCCTGCATAAATTATTTCTAATATGTGAGTGGAATGCGCCCTTTGGAGTGCTTATCTGTTTAACTGCTTTGCGATAAGGAGACTTATCGCTTTTGTTCAACCTGCTCGTTGGGCTAGTCGCGTTATCGATATTTTGCAGTAGTTTCCTACGTGAATTTAAAAAATTTATAAAATTATTAAAATCAGGGAGTTTATGCTCCGATAAACTCTCTTTCCACAAACGTAAAGTGTAACTGTCAAGTTTTTTGGCTAGATAATTTACGACAATAATTTCAAACGTGTTGACTGGCAGTTTGAGATTATTTAAAGCGTTTATATTTGCAGAGATGTGATCAATAAATTGCGATATGCTACCTTGGGATTCCTGCTGAACTAATGGTACGTCTAGGACATTCCACACGTGGTGAGCGGAGACAATCAGCTTACTATCATATCTATTCCTCGACAGATCGATAGCCACCGCGTAATTCTCATGTGTTATGGGTAATGATTTTATTACGTTAAGCGCCTCGCCATGTAATGACGAGTGCAAATAATGAAGCTTCTGTATATCTGTCAGGTCTGTTCTGACATGAATTAGTTCCATAAAAATATGGTAATAATGTTGCCATTCCACAATACTACCCTCGAACCGTGGTAATTTTATTGGTTCCAATTGAATGGGGGTTGTTTTAGGCTGTTTACCATCAGTATTAATTAGTGGTTTTTGGTTCAAGTGCTCAGATTGCTCCAACAAGTGTTGCAATTTACATTCTATAGCACAGAGATCGTCCTCCGTTTGCACTCTATCACTTGTTGACGCAACGTCTGCTTCCTCAGCCTCGATTTGTGACTGTATCTCGTCATATTTGGTGGATAATTCCATCAAATGACGCAGTTTTATTTTGAGCGCATGAGGATCGCTGTTTAACAAATCAAAATTATCCGCGAAGGTATTTATTCGGGATATTGAGGCCTTAATTGTACCTCGTTTTTTTATCAGAGCCCTTACATCGGCCATTATTACAGTTTGAGATAAAAAAGGGAAAGATATTTAGAAACAATTGAGCATCGAGCATGTGAACCACAAACTTAATTTTGAATGAGTTTAAATACGTTTGGTAGCTAGCGATCGTTGGTTTGAACATAAACTTACTCTCTCTAACTAATCAAACTCGTTGGCAGTTAAATTATTGAAATTATAAATCTAAATGATTACAAAGTATAGCTTTATCTTTAAAGTTCTGACTGATAATGAGCTGCCAACCATTTATTAATTTATATTGTGTAATGAGTTAATTGTTTATATAAATATGTCAAAAAATACACACTGAGTGAAATATTATTAAAAATAAATCAAATATAGGTAAAGTTTATAGTCACGTGGCCGTCGATCCATTCGTGATGAAGCTGGCTTCGATCCCGTTTGGAGCTGCTACACCTCCTGTCTCTGCCGGTCAGCCGTTGCCTCATGTTGTACCCTCCATCAATTAAAGCTGTGGAATCTCGAAAATGTTGTCCTGTTTCGTCCCGTCGTCTCTGGTCTACTGCTTGGCCGAATCTTGTCGAGATGACTGCGACGTGCTTCACGATAATGGTGTCGCTCAGGACGAAAATGATGCCCGTCTGTCGTGATTAACTTCAGATTGGTTTTTCCAGAAATGATGTATATAAATAAATGCTGTCGCCTGTGTACTCAGGTATGAGAAATCTGTGCCGTTGGGACAAAAAATGATGTAGTTTGTTTTGGCCTGAAAATATGAAATCCTGCCTGGTTGGACCAAAAATGATGTCGTTTTTGGCCTGAAATGTGAAATCCGGTCCGGTGGGACCAAAAATGTTGCGGTTTGGAAGCTCTTGAAGAATCGCGAGTTATTCCAAAGACGCTAATAAGGAAGGCTGGATTTGTTTGTTAGAAAGAAGTGGACTGTATTTAAGATATTGAACATGCGTTTATTGAATAATTTGGTTTGTTAGTTACGATCGGCACGTGCGGAAGCATTTGAGGCGATAATGCCCGAGATTAATTTTGAATGAAATCGTGGTCCATTGTAGATGGACGCAGTTAGACGATTAAAGTGAAATGTTATAAGTGCATGCTGAACAATAGCCAAAAGCCGCGGCTGTAAGAGAAGTGTTTAACGAGAGTTGCGCTCGGAGTCGTGTTATAAACTGAACTAAAACTGGCTCGCAGTCGGCTAGGCTGGCCGGTTGCAAGGTTTGATAAACGCGTGACGTCATCCGTGCATGCCGTGCAATGTTAGTAGACTGCTTACAGCTGATAAACCAGTACAAAGTAAACAATCGGGTTCTTCAGGGAATTGGATTATTTTGGTAATATCCCTGGGTGGTGGTTTTAAAAACATCATCTGGTATGGGCAAACTCCCAATGTGTCGTGATGTGATAAGTTGAGAAATGTTTCAGTATCTGAAATGTATTCACTCCACTTTTTATGGTTATCATGACAATATGTGCGGAGAATTCGTCCTACTTCTCTCAGTACTCTCTCTGCTGGATTGCTGCTGGGATGGTATATAGAGGTTTTGTAAGTTTGGATGCCTTTGTTTATCATTTCTTCCCTCCATCTGTAACAGCCACTTTTGGTAGGCCGTCACTTAAAAATTTTAAACTAGACATGGCCTAGATGAAGCAAAAATGTGCTGGAGCCCAGAGTGACAGGACTTGCATTAAAATACTCTTTTAAACGTAACAATATTTTTATTAGTGCTTCATAATCATAACATGTTTCACTACAGTGTAAAACATTGAATTATTGTATTTATTTATATCAGTTACTATCTCTCGTTTTATCTAGAAAATATCTATATATATTCAGTTTGCATGAATAGCAATTACCAATACCATTAACCACGAAAATTAATCAAACAGTATCGCAGGTGGATGCTTTTAACACAAATAATAATAAAAATCACAGCATACATTCAGAGGACATGCTCTAGAAAAATTTTAATCATTATAATATGAAAATACTGCTTATATGTATGCTCTTTTTCCTACTAATAATTACCAATGCTATTAACCAAAAAAAATTAATGTCAAACAGTCTGACAAGCTCTTACACAGTTAATAATATGGATCACAATATGTGATCACAGTATATGGATATTGTGATATGGATCACAATATATTTTCACAGGACTTGTTCTAACAAAGATTTCTTCTATAATTACTTAAAACTTCCGGGCTGAAAGGCCGTGGTCGAATGCTTGATGTAGTGTAGCTAGACGTTTCGGCCACACCACCGGTGGCCATCTTCAGTAGCAAAAATGTTCGTAATAGGTGGTATGCCGAACAAAGTCGCCCAGTGAACTGGGAACAAGCAACAGTGAGAGAAGGCTACGCTGTTTCTATTTATAACTTTTTGGCCGCTTAAGGTGTATAACGCGAACCAATCAGAAGCCAGATCATCATTCTCCACTCTGATTGGCCGAGGAAAATAGACCATGCCAGACACTATTTAAAGAGATGCTTTCACCTCGGCGGTTCATATCTTCGGGACCAGCATTGGAACAGGACGGACCTCTCCTTTGGACTGGTCTCTCCAGCTTGGACGCTGAAGTTTTTCGCTGATTCTCAGCCGCTGCCCTGCTGCCTTCTGCTTCGCCATTGGACAGTCAACATCTTGGCCCGCTTGCTGCTTGTCATCAAGAAGAAAAAAGACTACAACTCAGCTGGCTGGTGAACTGAGTAGCCAGCACACAGCTGAGTTTGTCGGACCTTCTAAGGGCCACCAGCCGAGCGACCCTTTTCAGGACCACCAGCTTGCCGCTGAAGAGGAAGCACTTAGCCTACCAGAGCTTTAAGGTTGCGCAGCGCATCTTGCCCGCTGACGCTCAGGCTCTTAGGTAGCGCTGCCTAGGACGATCCTTGCGAGCCCCCACCAGTGGTAAGCGAGCTTGGATATCGCCTAGGTAAAGAGGCCGGTGGACACCTCTCTTGGTAAGGAGAGGTATCTAACGAAGCCGGTCATTAGCCCAGCTCGTAGAAAGCCTGAGCGTTCCAGTTGTCCCATTTGCGATCTGGCTCGGGCCGGACCGCAGGTCCCTGGCTGCCTCTGGTCGGCGAACCTCCCGCTTGTTGGCGGATATGCCCGGTTCGGGCGCGTCAACGAGCACGCAGTCGCTCGCCACTGCCCCACCCCACACGAGCGATTCGCCGTGTTCTCCGCTGATGGATGCGGACCAAGTCGATCCCCGGACGGTTCCGCTGCCCGGCGACGAGGCCAACGCTTTCGTGGCGGTTGGGCCACGGGGGCGCCCGGTTAAGAAACCGAGGCGGAACCGGTCCTCCTCAACCTCTTCCTCGGCGTCCGCCATGGAAGTTGTCCCCGCTGATGGCGAATCCAGCCCGGGGCCGACTGTGTCTGGCGCTGCCCAAGCACCGCCGGCCTCTGGTCGCATCCCACCCGTATTCGTTCACGGCGTGAACGTCACCGGTTTTTACCAGCGACTGATAGTGGCTCCCGGACTTTCCCCGGCCAACGTTGTCTTGAAGCTCCTTGGGGGCGATACTGTCAAGATCGTTGTCCGAGGAATGGACGTGTACCGCAGCGTCGTGGCGTTCGTGGAATCCTCCCAATTCCAGTACCACACCTTTTCGCCCAAACACGTGAAGCCTCTATCTTTTATCCTCAGAGGCTTGGACGTGGACTCTCCTATTGATGAATCTTCCTCCAGTCATCATCCTAGGCAGAAGAGGGTGGTGCTGAAGACTCTGGTTGACCGGGCAAAGAGGATATGTGAGCCCCGGTATCTCGAAGATGAGTTTCGGCATCTCGAGGAGGCACTGCAGTCCAACGGCTACTCTGCTGCGGAGGTAAGGAGAGCTGCCCGGCCGAGAAGATCTGGTAGGCCAGACGAGTCGGTGTTGCCCGAGGTTGTTGGCTCCGCTCTGTCTTGCCCTATATCCATGGCGTGACTGACCGCATCGACAAGTTGCTGAATAAACAGGGCGTTAGGACGATCTTTAAGCCAACTAAAAAGATCCATCAGTTCCTGCGACCGGTAAAAGACGCCAAGGATCCGCTCTCGTCGTGCGGGGTGTACAGTATTCCTTGTACGTGTGCCCGGCCAGGTATACATTGGCACCACGAAGCGTAGTGTCCGAGCGCGCCTCTCTGAACATCGGAGATACTGCCACCTGGGCCAGCTGGTGAAGTCCGCAGTTGCTGAACACGCTCTTTCCCACGACGATCACCGGGTAATGTTTGATGAAGCCCGGGTGTTGTCTTCTGTCCGGGGTTACTTCACTCGCCTGCATCTGGAGTCCATCCATATTCATAAGAATGCGTCCGTCGCTATGAACCGCCGAGGTGAAAGCATCTCTTTAAATAGTGTCTGGCATGGTCTATTTTCCTCGGCCAATCAGAGTGGAGAATGATGATCTGGCTTCTGATTGGTTCGCGTTATACACCTTAAGTGAGCAAAAAGTTATAAATAGAAACAGCGTAGCCTTCTCTCACTGTTGCTTGTTCCCAGTTCACTGGGCGACTTTGTTCGGCATACCACCTATTACGAACATTTTTGCTACTGAAGATGGCCACCGGTGGTGTGGCCGAAACGTCTAGCTACACTACATCAAGCATTCAACTACAGCCTTTCAGCCCGGAAGTTTTAAGTAATTATAGTGACACCGGCCGTGAAAGCCTATGTACTAAAGATTTCTTCTGTTTCATCAGTTAATCATCATAACATTCACTATCTTTCATTTTCTAGACAAATATATACATACATTCAATATGCATTAATAACATTAATTAAAAATAATATTAACAATGTAAATTAATCATACCATATAAGAAGTGGATGCCTTTTAACACAGTTAATAATGAATCACAGTTATACATCCATTAGACAAGTTCTCACACAATTGTACTCATTATAATTTTGAAAACTAGAAGTTTATATGCGTGTCCTTTTCTGCTATGAAAACCGGTAAAGTGCAGTAGTTGTTGTTTTTATAAATGGAAACTTCCCACCTGTATTTTTACAAATGCTGATTTCTGTTAAAGCCTGTGATGATGGTTAATATTGGTGTTGGTAAGTTGGGAAGTGGGTACTCATCCTCCTTCAGGGCAGCTGTCCTCCTGGTGTTCTGGAGCATGTGTGTAGCTGACGGCATTGGGGGAGCTTTCCAGTGGACATCTCTGCCAATGGTGTCAGATGTTCATGTCACCATCTTAGCCTTTCCTTCCTCCCGACTGGTCGGGGACCCTGTAACGTTTTTTATGTACAGTAGGCCGTCAGGAATTATAACTACCTCAATTATGTCTCGCCTCGTAACACCAAGACCACACACACACACACACACACACACACACACACACACACACACACACACACACACACACACACACACACACACACACACACACACACACACACACTGTCACAATTTCATGCACACTACTACACTGTTATTAGCCATAAGGAAACTTGAAATTCACCTTTGCATTTTCATTAGCATTTACAAAATCGAACAGATTTACATTAAATTAGCTTTAAATTTAACTTTCTTAAATTTACAATTACATTTAATTTTCTCAAATTGTCAAGTGCAAAAATCGCCACGTGCTTGTATATATACCGGAAGTAACTTGTGAGACACACATATACACGTCCTCACACAATATTAACAATTAACATACACAATTCTCATTATTAAATTAAAAACAACCCCTTATTCAATCAACAGAGAATAAGTAAAGATCTTTACCTGAGACACTTTATGAAATTACAAGCTCATAGTAGTTGAAGAGATTCTCTGCCCCGCCGTCAGACCTCGAAGTGCCCTGTCGGAAGTATTTAGATGAAGTGAGAAAGAATTGCTTGTGTAGCCAGCCCTCCAAGACTAGTTACAAATTGTTAAGTTCTACCAAAAACAGGTGATTCTGGTTGCTCTATTAATTCGCTGCAGCACTCCACGGCCTCACTGAATTACGTCGCTGCAGCACGGCAAACTTGATTTACTGATCCGGTTGGCTTTGTCTCCCGACAGCCATGCAGAGGCGGCATTTCAAATTTAAATCATGCTGGGAAAATTTCAAGTCCCGGCACACCCTCACCCCAAAAGGGCAACATGGTTGCCCCAAAAATCAAGTTAATGCGTAGCCACTTGGCTACATCACTAGGACAATCACAGTCCTCTTGGCTGCCTTGGGAAAATCTCTCAAAAATTTACCGCACTTAGGAAGACAGAGGCTCAGAGGAAAACTAAACAAGAAGAAGGAAGAACTGGAACTGTATGGGTGCATGTGTGCCTGAGTGTGTATATGTGTAAGTGTGCGGTGACTGCATGCTGACTTGATCAGGGTCAGCATACAGAAGAAAGACAAGGATCGAGTGCACTTTCTCTAGAGCTCTGACCTCCTAAGGCCTTCCCACTCACAACTGAGAACCCAAGAGCCAAATCAACACCTTAACCCTTATGACTCTTCTACCACCACTCACATACCAATACCACAAGGCAAAAGTTCAACCTTGATATGTGAGTGATCAAGTCTCCACATCACTACATCACGGGGGGGGGGGGTCCCCCCAACATCATCCTCACTAGTGACACAACCTACCACCACTCACATACTTATACCACAAGGCGACTTCATTCCTGATATGTGGGTGGTTAACTCCTCTACATCACTGCCATATGGCCAAGTCCCGGCAGACATCTACCTTTGAATTGGGTTCCGTGGTCGGTTGCAATTGATTCTGGGATTCCAATATCGATCATGTATTTTTCAACAATGAGTTTAATGATTACCTTGGTGTATGCCTTACTAATAGGGTACAGTTTAGTATATTTGGTAAAATGGTCCCAAATAATGACTATGTATTTGTACCTGTGTCGCCCTCCACTTTGGGGAAAAGGTCCACAAATATCAAAGAACACTTTCTCTAATCTTCTGCTGGGTGTTATGGTTATAATTGCTCCTGCTCTCTTCTCATTGTTTACTTTCACCATTTGGCATATACTACACTTTTTCACTGTTTGTCTCACTTTCTTATTTATACCTTTTATGTACACATTTTTCTAACGCTTTTATAACTTTCTCAAGGCCCATGTGTCCGTAGAGTTGATGATAGATTATAATTATTGATAATCGTCTCCATCGATTTGGGGATGTATAGTTTCCATTTGTTTTCTTTAGTGGTTGGTTTTGTGAAGATCAAATTATTATGGATGTGGTAGAATGGCAATATCTTCAAATCATTGTTATTGATTCATGTGGTAATGTTAGCAAGTTTTTCATCACTTTGTTCTGCTTGGATTTGATTTAGTAGGTCTGCTAGTCCTTTCCTTCTCAACAATACGTTGTATATTTTCCTATATCTTCTCTGTCAATTTCAAATTTACCTTTATCCATGTTTACTCTTGATAGGGCATCTGCAAGAGTATTTGTCTTCCTGGCACGTACTCCCACGTTATGTTGTATTCTTGCAAGGCCAGAATACCCCTGGTTAATCTTCCATGGCTTAATTTGCATTTCTGTAGGAATGATATTGACTTGTGGTCTGATCTCACTGTTAATGGGTAACCTAAGATATATGTCCGGAATTTGTTACAGGCGAACACCACACTTAATAATTCGTTTTCTATGGCGTTATAATTTCGTTCACTGCTGTTTAGTACTAGCAAAACTAATTACTAAATGGATTCCCTTCATCGTCTTCTTGGTAGAGTTCTGCTCAAAGCCTTACGTTACTTGCATCACAATTTATATAGAATCATTTGCCAAAGTCTGGATGATGAAGAATAATGCTGTCAAGGATTTTATTTTTAACTAGCAGGTACCCGCGGCTTTGCACGCAAATTTTGTATATGATTGTTGTTGTAACTGTCGAGTTTGTAGTTTGTAACCCAGTGTGAGGGTCGACTAATTTTATTGTAAAATGATAACCATCTTCTCCTCTGCAAAACATTAAAGGGTACTGTAAAGCATCATAAGCTCGATGTGTTTCTGCAATTCGATGTAGTGTATGATCCCTCTCACAGATTATTATATCGAGTTTATCGCATTCCTGGTTAACTAAAACTACTGCCACCTCATTATTTGTCGGTGCATTGTAGGAACCCCTGTGCTCTTCATTATTTTCTGTTCGATCAGCATGAATCACAATATTGTACTGATTATTATTCGCAGATATTACAAATTCAAACGCACTTTTCAATTCACTAATATATGGATTGATTGCATGAAGTAAATTTTGAAGTTCTGTTACTAATGGCTTATCCAAGTTAGGAATATGATCCATTCTTGTTTCTGATTGCTGTAAATAATCAGCTATGAAATACACCCGTAGAAATTTTGGTATTACGTTTTGTGTGGGGAGTAATTATCCCATGAGGTGATATTCTTGCCCTTGAATTTTGAAAGTAGGCATGAAGCTCTCTTTGACTATTTCATTGGCTCCAAATGATGTAAATTGAAAAGCTGAATTGTCGATCTTAGTGCATTCAAAAATTTTTTCGATAAAAGATGTTCTCCATTTAATAATGATTTTAACGGTTCTGGAGGAGGAAGTATGGGATCTAATCGCATTTTTCCTGCAGAGCAACATAATCCATGTGATTCATTTTTCCGCTTTAAAGCTGTGCAATGAGGGCAAACGATACTCGGTAACCCGATATCTGTTTCATTCGCATAGTTAATAACTGGATTATAATTGAAACCACTATTTAATTTTGCATTCCATCGTAAAGTAGGACCTTATGATCTGAGAGTTGCTTGCCTGCGTCTTTGTGCCGCTAATCTATTTTCACGAATCGTAGGACTTTCAACCTGTGAGACTTCTTCTAATCCAGATCTTTCTAAAGAGTTTCCAGGAGCTGATTGCATTTCGACTCCTTAGACGTCATTTTCAGATGCTCTAAGACGCCTCTTTCTTTCCGCAGCAGCAGTAGATCTTCCTAAACATGATTGTCTTTTTGGCATTGCAAAGCTAAAAAAAGGGAAATGTACTTGATCTATACTAATAAATCTCTAGGGGGCAATTAATAATTTATACAATACAATACATATTGCACGTATTACTTACCGATGACATAAAATTAACGAAAAAAGGCACTGATACTACATCACTGACGCTCATCGCATAATTTTCGATGAAGTAGGTTAAGTATAATTCTCGACAATTAATTATTCCTACTGCACATAGGCCTACTGAATATTCAAATGTCGAAGAGTATGGTTTGTCAGAATCAACGTGTACTATATAATCAATGTTACAATATAATCAAAGAATGAATTATTGTATTGTTTATATGAATTCCATATGCTTATAAGAATTCCATATTCAAATGGACTAACTGATATCAACATACTTATGTATACACTATTTGTATTATTCTATACGAATAAACATTTCATCTAATTGTGTTACTGCATGTTTGTAAATATCTACTAAATTATCAAATTTTGATTTTATGTATCGAGGAAACATAAATGATGGATCTATTGCTTCGCACTTTTTGGATATTCATAACTTACAATATAAGAATATTATTAATATAGATGTACCTTTAGCAATTTACCAAATTGACAGTTACCACAACAATCATATACTAATATTCAGATCGAAGCCGCGGGTTTAAAAAAATGAGTGTTTTTTAAACTAGTGCTATAACTTCGGTTCTTTTTAACCTATCGTTATTCGCGATCGAAGCCGTGGGTTTAAAAAAATTAGTTTTTTGCAATAACTTCGGTTCTTTTTAACCTATTGTTATCAGATAAAGTGGAAAACCTTCCGTTGGGTACCTGCTATCAGCGTGCAAAGTTTCATTGAAATCGGTTCAGTAGATTCTGAGATTACTGGGGACAAACGTAGACCCCCCCCCCTATAGGTTTATTATATAGATTAAGTTAAACGTTTTGTCATCATCTTTGCCCCATTTCCATTTACATTTTGAAGATAATAGGTGTTTAAATCTAGCCGTTAATTTCGAATAATCCTTGTGAAACTTCCTGTAATAGTTACACCCTCCAAGGAACGATTGAAGTTGTCGAATATTTTTGGGTTTGGGGAAATTTTGTATGACTTCCACTTTCTCTGGAGATGTAGTGATTCCTGTCTCCGATAAAATAAATCCTAGGAATTGCAGTCTATTAGTTATCAGCTTAGATTTATCTAATTTGAGTGTTATATTATTTTCAGCTAACCTTCTTAATACCATTTCTATACGCTGGCAGTGCTCCTCCCATGTTGTAGAAATTATTAGAAGATCATCTAAGTAGACTGTTGTGAATTCTAACACTTCTCTTCCCAGAATTTGGTCCATACACTTCACAAAAATGGCGACGGAGTTTATAAGTCCAAAAGGAAGTCATTTAAACTGGTAATTCCTACCTTCAAAAATGAATGCTACATATTTTCTACTATTGGGGTGCAGTTCTACTTGCCAATAGCCACACACAGCATCCCATATGCTCATGAATTTACATCCCTTAAATTTCTTCATGATTTCTTCGATTTCTCCGGGTGAAGTTCTATTGTTAATAATGTTTTTATTTATTTCCCGGGCATCGAGACATAAACGTACTGCTCCATCTTTCTTCTGTATTGCAACGATTGGACTGGTGTAGGGAGATGAACTATATTCAATAATATCTTGATCCATCATGTGTTGAATTTCTCTCTTTACTGCTTGTTTTAGCGATTGTGCTATTGGGTATGATTTTTTATTAAAATTAACAGGGCTATTAAATGATAATTGACAAACGAAGTTCTTCGCCTTCCCTGGCAAATCAAAACACTCTCCTATACCTATTGTTGATACTGATTAGCTGCCTTTTCTGTTCATGGGTTATTTCGCTATTACTGTAGGCCTGGAATGACTGAATTTCCTCTAGCATTTGGTTCCATATGTCGTCTTCAGTGTAGGCTGATTCTTCATCTAGTGTCATTAATTCCTCCCTATAATTCTGTAGTAAGGTAAATGAATGTCGATAGTGAGGGGCACACTTGCGGCCTATTATCTCACTTGACCATTCACCCTGTTCATTGTACAGTGTTATTTGGCCACTGTACATATTGTAACGTAACAAAATTGTAGTTACATATAAATAATATTGTAATGGGGCTATTTTGAACAGTATATTTTTATTTTCAAGTTATCAATTGTTGGGGACGGATCGGTTTGGACACCCTTTACGGTAACTCAGACATGTTGGTTTGGACAGCCTGTACCGGGTCGTGCCTGGCGCACAAAGATAACAGCGTTGGAATGTCAGCCTATGCGCACATGCGTGTATTTTCCGTTGGTGGAAAAATAAAACTTTTTAGCGAGCCCAAAGACAGAACGAAACTACATATACTCGCTCCACAAGTGATATCACGTGACGACTCGTTAAAGCGTCACATAATTCTGTAGTAAGGTAAATGAATGTCGATAGTGAGGGGCACACTTGCGGCCTATTATCTCACTTGACCATTCACCCTGTTCATTGTACAGTGTTATTTGGCCACTGTACATATTGTAACGTAACAAAATTGTAGTTACATATAAATAATATTGTAATGGGGCTATTTTGAACAGTATATTTTTATTTTCAAGTTATCAATTGTTGGGGACGGATCGGTTTGGACACCCTTTACGGTAACTCAGACATGTTGGTTTGGACACTCTGTACCGGGTCGTGCCTGGCGCACAAAGATAACAGCGTTGGAATGTCAGCCTATGCGCACATGCGTGTATTTTCCGTTGGTGGAAAAATAAAACTTTTTAGCGAGCCCAAAGACAGAACGAAACTACATATACTCGCTCCACAAGTGATATCACGTGACGACTCATTAAAGCATCACGTGATTTTTACCAACCAATCACGAACATAGTTGCCATGGATGAAGAAGGCGTGGTTTATATAGACGCTTAGAAAAACTACGTTGTCGCCTTCAACACCGATAGCCGGCCCGCTGTACAATAGCACCACGTGTTAAAGCAAAATTTTAATTATGGAAATGTGAGTGCAGAAACAAAAAAGCAGTGCAAAATGTGATTGGTGAATATCTAAATTAACAGCAGAAACTTTTCGGACAAAAAAGTGAACCCTATTCAGACAACAAGTAAAACAACAATGAACTAAATTCACCACGTGGTCGTTATGGATCTAAGTTCAGGAAAGTAATCATTTAAACATCTATTAACAAATTAAAATCAATTTAAAAGCGCTAAATCTAAATTATGGGGAATTTTACAGTATGAGAGGGAGAGAGTGAGCATATACTGGGTCGTTTTTTGAGTAGAAAATAAGTTAGTCGTAAGTATATATACATATATATAGTCAGTAATAAATAAATCTTGATAGCATGGCTAGGTGAATCACATATTGTTCGGAGGGTTATTTGTAGAAAAAGCATAACTACAGTAGAAATCATAATTTGACATAGTTTCACAATTCAGCCATAAGGCGTATTTTAGTAAATTTAAACCGGAAGGTAAACAGAAAAATTGTCATGCTATATAAATAAAATACCATTTTATTTATGTTTGTAAAATACGTGTGTGTCATTGCATTACCTGTTGTTTTTCTCTGCCTAAGTACATCAGACGACACCCTGGTTTATTCGCGATGAAGGTAAGTGGGACAAATTTGAATATTTTGATTTAAAAAGCAAGTAGAGTTTCAGTCATACAAACAGGTTTATAAATTTTAATTACTAAATCATTGCCCTGCTTTAGTTGGTGCCCGAACAGGGACGTTGTGAATTAAAAAATTAAAATAAATTAATTTACAACCTGATCGAAATGGCAGAGAAAAGCGAGAGTGCAAATTTATGTGAAGATATTGTGGAGGGGTCAATTTTAAATGTTACGCAAGACGATTTAATATTGACAAATATTAACGAGAGTGTAGACAATACAACGCACGAATTAACGATTGAGACAGTAGACGCAAAAATAAGCGATAATGTAAATATATTTAATCAGTTAGCGTTAATAATGGAGATGATGTCAGGAATGAAAACTGAAATCAAATCAGAAAATAATAATTTATAAACTGAAATCAAATCAGAAATAAATGCTAGTAACATAGAATTGAAAACAGAAATAAACAAACAAGACCAAAAATTAAGAGAAATAGACAATAAGTTAGAAAGTATGAATAAAACTATTGTGGGCATGAGAGGTTTGATAATTATAAATACAAATAATATTCAAGACGAAATAAACGAAAGTAGAACGCGGAAGGAGGAGGTAGAAAATAACACAGTTACGAGTGATTGTGACGAAATAACAGACAACCAGAGTAATAATAAAATAACAAATAATTACGAAAATGAATTAACAACTGATAGTGGAAAACGAGATATATAAAAATAATACAGTGAAAATAATTAGCGATCATAATAATATAGAAACAGTGAGAGAGAGAGAGGAGAGAGTGTTTGTAAGTTACAGAGAGAGTTTGAAGAGAATGATTTTGTGAATATAGGGCAGAGGGTAAATTTTCCCCAGTTTTACGGTAAACCGAGCTGGTTACAAATGTTTTTGAAGGGCAAGAATCCCTTACAAGAAAGCGATGTGTATCTAAATAATTTTTTAGTTTTTAGTAGGCGTTTTTATGAGTTAATACCCTCTGTACGGAATGATAGAAAAAGTGTGCATTGGTGTTATGATGAAAAATACGTTGACAAGAAGGTAATGTTATTTAAGGTTAGTAGAGATTATGACGAATTATTGCAGAGATTAGACATTGAAAGAGTCATTGATAATAAGTACTTACCTTGTGAAATAGTTAGTACAGCAATTGATGTAATAGACTACTTACTTTATGACAAAGCGAATACAGCAGCAGATAATAATGATAATGAAACTGTAATTGACATAACTATGACAGATTGTACTAAAGGCGACTGGACTATACTCGATGATAATAAATTACATAATTTAATAACAGGGAATAATCCTGTTGATATTGTGGAAGAATATAAGAATTTGGATAATCTTTATATTGATAAAAATAATATAATGTGTTTAGTAAAGAATGAACTGTGTAAACGTAAAACCAGATTTTTGTACGATGATTGGGGGTAGAGACAATGAATGTTTATTGAACGTTTAATTATGTAATTAATGGTTTAGGAATGGACTGCTTTACCAAATGAAGTGTGATAAATTGAACAATAATGACGAATAATTTGTAAATAAATATGTAGTGAATTCAATTGTATGTATTGTAAAATGTTAGGTAAACAATGGATGTATGCAGGTAATTGTTGAAATAATAATAATAATATTTTGCAATTTAAATAAATAACTACATTAAATTTGAAGACAGTAGTTAAAGAATTATAATTGTTTTGATAGCAATGGAACTTGTATTTTCAATAATTAATTTAATTAAAATAATCTGAGAGGTGTTAAATATTTTGATTGATCTGAATGTTATATAATTGAATTTTGATAGTGAATTTAAATTATTTTACGAGATGTGAATTTGGAAATTAATGATTAATGTGTGAATGAAATTTAATCTTACTGTTGAAAGGGGAGGGGGACCCCTAAGGTATGTGTTATACGATATTTTTTTACACTTTAGGTGTACCTTACCACGTACCAACATTGCCTAGGCGTGTAAATGAATAATTTTAGTGAGGCAGTGTGTTCAAACAAAATTTACTTTTATGTAATAAAATCTATTATGCAGTAATAAAATGTAATAAGGTCACGAGTAAATAGAATTTGAAAATGAAATTAAAAGTGTAAGTCAGGTAATTTTGGTAAATCTGAAAAGTGAATTATTTATTTTCATGTAATAACAACATCGTTAAGTGTAAATAGATTAATTTAAGTGACCAAGTAAATATTTTGTTGTACTTATTATTTTATGTTAATGAAGGTCAAGGTAGGGAAGTTCAGAAAGAAATGTATGGTGTTAAAACACCACCAAGACAAGAAATGTCATATAATATAAATTGTTAATTCTAATTTTATAAAATATATTTTACTTGTGATTCCCCAACTTTTCGGGCGGTCACGGCCTCACCGAACCCTGACCGTGGAATTGGTTTAGCTTTAACAGCTATGGTTGGGGCTCATTGCGTCACGTTCTGCCTTAACTGGTCATAGCTGTTATCGTTGTCAAGGTGAATTTTGAAATTGACAGGGGAACCACCAAACTATGGAACAGCTGCTGCCACTCTGTCCGCGTGGGGACAGCATAGCCAGGTGGTAGACCCGCATTAGGGGCGTGTAATATGAACGTTTAGATATTAGGATATCTAGTTTTATTAAAATGTAACGCAGAAGCAAGGACACGGAGATGTCAAAATTCCTCCAAAATTTCAGTCCTTGTGGACGCAACTAGACGCCACAGTCTGGGGGGGGTCATAGTGTGTGTGGCAGGGAGGTTACCCAGGGGGGGGTAACGAATTAGGAATTTGTTGTGTTTTAATAATGATGATTCGCTACTGAGATAACTACATAATTTTGTTTTGATTTGCAAAATAGAGGCACTAGATACTTCATATATTGTGTAGGCACTAGATACTTCATATATTGTGTTTATTATGTATTATTGTGTTAATTGCAGGTAGTATGTTAGGAATAAGGATTACAAAATAGGATAATATTTTATAAAATAAGTTTTCAGTGTGTTTAAAGAATTTCAATGAATAATGAAATAAATTTGAGATAATTAAAAGTGTTCAATGGGTTGTAAAACATAGAAATTGAGTGATAGTAATTGTTTGAGTAAAACGTTTGAATCAGTCCAAGTTAAATTTTTAGTGGTATTAGAGAGAGAGGGAGAAAGATTATATACATATACCTGCCAAGTGGCATATCAAGCTAAAATAAATAATTAGATCACCCAAAGTAAGGGAAAGTGAGATTGTTAAATAAAGAAAGAGATTTAGAATACAAATATAAAGATTTTTTTAAAATTGTAACCAGTGACAATTTTGATAGTGTTTGAAAATAATGTAAAGCTAGAAAGTGTTTATTTGAATAATTTGAATATCAATTTGAATGCTATTTATAATAATATTTTGTTAATTTTAAATATTGTATTTTAATATGTTCTGTGTTGAAAGACAGAATTTTACCGATGTTTAATATTTTCAGATAGAACTTGTACATAACGTATGTAGGTCAAGATTCTTGACTTGACCTAGTTTCGATCAGCTGATAGTGAGGTCATATACTAGGCATGTTTAGTATGGAAGTTAATTCAACTTTTGTTTTTTGATCAATTTAAACAAATTGTAAATAACTTCAATATGGAAAGAAAATATTTTAAGAAATTAAAATTTTTTTTTGAATTAAAAATTTTTTTTTTTGGAACTTTGGATTTAAAATTTTGAAAAAAAAAATTCTTGATTTTGTGCCTGCCATCTAATTGATGTTTTTGACTTCTGATTGTATTATTGTTTAGGTGTAGTACTAGTGTTTTTTATAGAATTGTGTGGTGTAGTATGTAGGTATAATCAAATGTTAGAATAAATGAGTTTGATTTAGCAATAAATATTTTTGAATTTAAAAAAGAGGTTAACAAGTATATGTATGAGCCCAGTATTGCTGAAGGCGACCCAGTGTGCATGATAAGTGGGAACATATCGGTTGAGGATCTGGCATGATATAAGCCAGGGATTGAGGATTTTTGGGGTAGCATGATAGAAGGTAAGGTGCACTGTGGTGCGTGTCTGTTCGATTTTTCGGTGTTGGGATCTCGCACAGAGAAGTCCAGTGATCTCGTTCAGATGCGTCCATAGTCACCGAGCCAGGGGGGTCGTGTACCCATGAAGTGTAAGAACAGAAGGGGGTTGTTGGCACCAGTTCCTCACCGGTCCTCTTAGGCGTTTTAGCAATGAGATTTCTTCTGTTTTGACAGAAGATTTCTCATTGGGGGGGGGGTATTGTAATGGGGCTATTTTGAACAGTATATTTTTATTTTCAAGTTATCAATTGTTGGGGACGGATCGGTTTGGACACCCTTTACGGTAACTCAGACATGTTGGTTTGGACACCCTGTACCGGGTCGTGCCTGGCGCACAAAGATAACAGCGTTGGAATGTCAGCCTATGCGCACATGCGTGTATTTTCCATTGGTGGAAAAATAAAACTTTTTAGCGAGCCCAAAGACAGAACGAAACTACATATACTCGCTCCACAAGTGATATCACGTGACGACTCATTAAAGCGTCACGTGATTTTTACCAACCAATCATGAACATAGTTGCCATGGATGAAGAAGGCGTGGTTTATATAGACGCTTAGAAAAACTACGTTGTCGCCTTCAACACCGATAGCCGGTCGCCTTCAACACCGATAGCCGGCCCGCTGTACAATAGTACCACGTGTTAAAGCAAAATTTTAATTATGGAAATGTGAGTGCAGAAACAAAAAAGCAGTGCAAAATGTGATTGGTGAATATCTAAATTAACAGCAGAAACTTTTCGGACAAAAAAGTGAACCCTATTCAGACAACAAGTAAAACAACAATGAACTAAATTCACCACGTGGTCGTTATGGATCTAAGTTCAGGAAAGTAATCATTTAAACATCTGTTAACAAATTAAAATCAATTTAATAGCGCTAAATCTACATTATGGGGAATTTTACAGTATGAGAGGGAGAGAGTGAGCATATACTGGGTTGTTTTTTGAGTAGAAAATAAGTTAGTCGTAAGTATATATACATATATATAGTCAGTAATAAATAAATCTTGATAGCATGGCTAGGTGAATCACATATTGTTCGGAGGGTTATTTGTAGAAAAAGCATAACTACAGTAGAAATCATAATTTGACGTAGTTTCACAATTCAGCCATAAGGCGTATTTTAGTAAATTTAAACCGGAAGGTAAACAGAAAAATTGTCATGCTATATAAACAAAATACCATTTTATTTATGTTTGTAAAATACGTGTGTGTCATTGCATTACCTGTTGTTTTTCTCTGCCTAAGTACATCAGACGACACCCTGGTTTATTCGCGATGAAGGTAAGTGGGAAAAATTTGAATATTTTGATTTAAAAAGCAAGTAGAGTTTCAGTCATATAAACAGGTTTATAAACTTTAATATTTATTTTTAAACTCATACTGCTTTAGTCGACGCCCGAAACAGGGACGAATTTTAAATATTTTAATTACTAAATCATTACCCTGCTTTAATATCCAATACCTTGAATAAGAATCTACCACGTACATGTCTAAGCCAAAATGAGAAAAAACCTCTAAAGTATTAAAACCAATCGTGTATCCATATACAAATAATGTCGAAGCAAGGCAAAACAGGAGAAGGAAGAATTATAACTGAAGGTATCATCAATGTGATAAGAAGAGGAGAGTATATAAACCAAACAAATACGTTAGCAAACAAGACCCAATAGACCATACAAGTGAGGGGACATATCAAATAAATGAAACAATTTATTATACAAGTGGGACAACATATCATGTATGTGACATAATACAAGTGAGGGAAAATACCCTATAAGTGAAGAAACCTATATATAAGAAGAAGAAGAAACCCGAATACAAGAAGAGGAAAGGTGTGTATATTAAGAAGAAGAAAAATGTATGAATAGACTATGAATAAGATTTAACAAGGACAAGACAATAACATTCCCAGTGTGAGGAATACACTACGACAAAGAAGATAATAAGGCATGTGTGAAGAATGCCAAACAAGTGAATTATAATACCCCTAACAAGGAAGAACACGAAGAAGAAAAGGTGACCAAGAACCAAGTGTCGACAAACTAATAAGTAGCCACAAACAATAATAGTGAGTGACTTATATAAGTGCATTGATTAATATTAAAATAACACAACCCCAAGTAAACAACACAAACAATAAAAGTGCAATGTTTATGGAAGAGGAAGATAGGAAGTGTTAACAAAAATAGTTAGTGAACCCAAATAAACAACACAAACAATTAGTGTGTGATTTATGAAACAAGATTATGACAAAATACAAACATAGAAAGACCACAAATGTATTGATATTAAAGAGAGAAATAATTGCTCAATAACTACTGAAACTGAATATAAAATCCTTAATAAGATATATGTTTAAATATCAAAAGAATAGAGAGTAAAACCAATATATAATGTAATAATTAATGTATTGAGAATAAGGCAACCTATTATAGAAAAACAAGACAGTTTGCCCAAACCAAAATATAAACACATAATATGTACAACAATGACAAGTAAGAATTAAGTAATAATGTGTAAACAAATAGTATAAAATGTGTATAAAATAGTGAGAATATTGTAATAAATAATAGTAATATTAATAATAATAATATTCTAGCAGTGCCTCCATGGCTCCTATGGTTTTGACTTGTCCACAGAGTGTGGCATGGACTATTCCCTCCTCAAAGTGATAAGACAGCTTGGTTACCAAACATTACTCTGGTATCCGTGGTTCTAAATTTCTAGCCAAGCATACCTTTCCGAGGAAATACGCCGTCCGTGATTGACCTCTGGTTGCATCAAATTTCCCATTGCATAAATTGTCTGATTATATTTTGGGTTGATTAGGACCAGTATTTTGTCCTAAACATTTGTTTAAACTCCTCATAGCTGTTGGTCTCGTTTCGGATGGCTGTCCACCAATTATCAGTGATACTTTTGAAACAGTCATCTAGTATATTTTTTATGATGCTCCACCTGTTCTCTTTTGTTCGGTTAAGCCATTCATTGACATTCTAGGAATTCGATAGGGTTTCTTTTAGTCCCTACTATCTGGTATTGTATTTTGAGTGTAACACATTGGTCGGTTGCGCAGGATTTCTAGCTCTTCTCTTATATTTATTAACTCTCTACGCTGTATATCGTCGATTCTCTCATTGTTATGGTTTACTTGGCTCCTTACTTGACCTATATTATTATCAAGATGCTCCATCTGTGCGGATATGCTTTCTTGTAGTTTGTCCAGTTTTTCTTGAGTTTCTTGCTGCACAATTTCTATTCTGATTCTATTATTGTCTTCTACGTTGTTGATCTGAGTAATGATGTTTTCTCTAAATTGTAGAAGCACTTCGTTGGTTCGGTCTAGACGTTCATTGGTCTCTGCAATTTGCTGCTTGACAGCTTCGTTGAGCCTATCAACTTTTGGCTAATTGTTTCATTGGAGTGATCTATTTTCTCGTCTATACTTTCGATTTTATTTTTAATTTTTTCGTTATTTTGTTTTAACATCAGTCTATTTTGCTTGGCCATGAATTCCATTATGTGCTGTAAATTCATACCTCCTCTTGCTTCGTCATTGTTACCAGCCTGTTGTTCCGTGTTGTTATCATTGACCGGTCGTATCTCGTGTTCCTGCATATCATCTTATGTTTCTATGTTTTTTGTCCTTTTCTGCGATGTTGCTCGTCGTGGCATTTCGAATAACTTATAACAGTCGCCGCAAAAGTTATATTGATTATAGTATTATTTATTACAATCGGGTTATTAATTTTTTCTAACCTCAGCCTCACTGGTTGGACGCCAATTTTATAATGCTACATTTTATTTTGTTTATATTATTTCTTTAAAATGCGAGTGAACTTAAATTATTTTAACTTTTATTTATTATTTATTAACGTGGATTACTGTTTGTTTGGGGATGGATGTTGGGTTTCGTTTTGAGTTGTCAAGATTGAGGTTACCAGACTCACCGTAGGTTATTACGCTTGACGGAATTGTTTACATCGTCGTGGTCGGGTTCTATCTTCTTATTCTGAAATAAAATTCTTTATTTCTATTTTATTTTTTAATAAAAGACAACTCGCATCAATTAGGGAAAAATATCATTATTTATTTTCATAAGTTACTGCCTTCGTTGTTCTAATGTTTATTTGGTACAATTCACAAGTCGATTCTTAATCTCAGTTCAGTTCAGAGTTACACTTTTGATAGTTATATAAACTCCTGGATTCTTTTGACTGTTATTAAAAAGTACGAAACGCTAAGAAGTACAATGTATTACAATTAAAATAATTCTTACTTACTAATAACAATAAAATTAAAATCAAGAAAATACAATGAAATAGTTGTTTGGTCTGATGTGTGAGCATAATAGTTAGTGTTGAAGCAGTGTTGATTTCGGTTGGCAGTGCCAAGATGGCGGACTGATGCTAAGTGACTACAGAGTTAATTTACCTCCCAACTATTTAAAACAAGTTTTTAAAATAAAATAAGTCAATAAATTGTTCACTGGTGTTGAATTGGTCTTTTCAGTTTGGTTCTGATGAATAAGTGTTATGTGATTTAGTTCTGGTGTTGTATAATTATTACTAGTATTAGTATAAAATGTTCAGTCTCACCACTTTTGGTAGATCAATTTTATTTGTTTTTTTAGAGATACAGTCAAACCTCTTTATAACGAACCTCGATATTACGAAAACCTCGATTTTACAAATTTTTTTACTGCACCGTGACGTTGTAATAAAACTATGTATAAATTTACCTCTATTTAACGTATTCATACCTCTATATAACGAAATGGTGACACATACTGCATATCAACATACAGTAATTTTTACTCAATGTTTTGTAAAAATAATGCCATTAAATTTAGTGCAAGACATCGCTTTGAGTTTATAGGTAGTTATTCTTTTGATTTCTGTAACTAAATTGTACTTTTATACAAACACAAAGTATTCTTGACCACAGCCGAAAATGACAGGTTATTTTTATTGAAATTGTAAAGCGTGAATTCCCTAAATTGTCTTACATTTGTACTGTATCACCCATAACAATAAAATCCTAAGAAAAGATTTAAACACGTGTTCTGCCATTACCTGTTGGCGACGGGCTTGGCCTGGTCGGAAAGGGAGTTATTGTAAACCTATACATAAGAGTAGCGGAATTCCCCAAAATCCATTAACTAACACAGAACACTGAAATAGACATAACAAACAGAATTCTTAGAATTCACTTGGCCCAGACATCCTCTATTGTTCAGTGCATACATACAGTTCAGCAATAACTTTTCCTGGGATTAACTCAGTTTGTCTCTGTCTTTGGATTGCATTAGTCGTGTTGTGTTATACAGGTTAGTCGTGTACTGTTTCTGTAGTGTGCCGTATGCAATGTCAAAACGGAAGTGCCTTAGTGTTTCGGAAAAAATTAGCATTATACACGAAGTTGACAAAGGTGTTAAAAAAAAAGATATCGCGCAAAAATTTGGAATCCCACCAAGTTCACTGTCGACAATTTTAAAAAATCGGGACGTGATTCTACAGGAAGCAGACCAACGTAAAGAAAGTATAGTGAGGAAAAAGTTAAAAAGTAGCATGTATGATGATATCGACGAAGCCATTTTAAAATGGATGACGGTGATGCGCGAAAAAAAGCTTCCATTATCCGGGACATTAATTAAAGAAAAAGCCCTGGAATTTGGTGCATTGGGACACAAGGATTTCCAGGCCAGCAATGGGTGGTTAGAGAAGTTTAGAAAAAGGCATGGTGTAATTCATAAAGTAATTTGTGGAGAAAGTGCAAGTGCCAGCGTAAGTAACTGTGAAACTTGGAAGCAGACTGTGTTAAAACCAATTTTAAAAGAATATCCGCGAAAAGACATTTTCAACGCGGACGAGATGGGTCTATTTTTTAAATATTTACCCAACAAAATGCTAACTTTTAAAAATGATCCGTACTTTGGTGGTAAACAAAGTAAACTAAGAATTACGGTGTTAGTGGCTGCAAACATGCTAGGGACTGAAATACTTAAAATGTTGGTAATTGGCAAAAGTAAAACTCCGCGTTGTTTTCGAGGAGTTAAATCTCTAGAGGTACACATTTAACAAAAAGGCGTGGATGACTACTGACATTTTTACAGGTTGGGTAAAAAAGCTGGACAAACAAATGACCACACAAAAAAGAAAAATTGTGCTTTTTATTGATAATTGTACGGCTCATCCTGGAGACATTAATTCTGTATTAAATAATGTAAAAGTCGTATTTTTCCCACCAAACTTAACATCAGTTATACAACCAATGGATCAGGGGGTAATTAAAACTCTTAAATTGCACTACCGAAAAAGAATCCTGAAAAAAATTGTTACCATTATAGAGAACAACCAGACTGTCCCTGTTAATATTGTTGATCTCCGGGAGTGCATTTCTGAATTATCAAAAGTATGGACCAATGATGTTAGCGATGAAACAATATTCCATTGTTTTTGTAAAGCTGGTTTCAGTACCGCCACGACAGAATGGAATGAAGAAGATGATATGACACTAGTACAGTTAAGAAGTCACTGGAATTTTCTACAAACAACTGGAAATGTCAGTAACGAAGTTACACTGGAAGATTTCATCACTGCTGATGAACAAGTTACTGTTTCTGATTTTCCGGACGATGACAACATACTCCATAGTGTTAGCAAGTCCTCTGAACCAGTAGAAGATGATGATGACGACAAAAATTTTGAAGACCAGCAAGACAAGAGAAAACCTACCGACGATGAGGTTTTACAGTCATTTAAAGCAATTAGGCTTGCACTACATCTCAAGGACGAAGTACCTGACAGTAATTTTTGAGTATTTAAATAGATGTGAAACTTTTTTTGAACGTAGTATCTTATTCAAACACAGAAAACAACAGAAAATTACCCACTTTTTCAAGTAACGAATTAAAACTGTATCAAAAATTATATAGCCTACTGTCAACATTACCGATCAACATCCATCAAAGACTAAAGAATGCATTAGGATTAGTGCTTTTTAACATTTTAAATAAAGTTAGTGTATTCATTTTTTGTATTATTGTTGTGAAAAAATTATGTGCTAGAAATAAAAATACAGTGTTAACCTAAAACTCAGTTCAACATGCTTTTACGTATAGCCTACAACCATGTACAAGGTAAGTCTTTACTTGAAATACACAAACTCTTTATTCAGTACGTACTTATTATGTATTAGATTAATATGTAAAGCATGACATAAAAAATACATTTACTTTTTTAAGTATGCGCTATTAAGAAAAATAACGGTACGTAATATTAATTCATTATAGAACGTGAAACAACATTCATAAAAAAATTAGACGGGGAATTCTTGTTATAAATGGTTAATACCTCTATATAACGAAAACCTCTATTTAACGAATTTTTTCTGGGATTCTCAATTTCGTTATATAGAGGTTTGACTGTATTATTTTCTTCTTTCTTCTTGTTTTATTATTATTATTATTTCTTGGTTCTAGTTTGACACTGTTAATTACTTTACTTTCACTCTTTTCTAACTTGGATTGACTCTGTCATATACTTTTTACATAGAGCAGCATAAATTAGTTCTTTATACTTTCGAGTCTAACAATCAAGTGATGAAATTTCCTTATACCTTCAACGGGCTTGACCAAAATTTCTCTTGGTCAAATCGTCGGGTTAGGAGGTCACATGACCTTAATTATTTAAGATACAAAATTGTACATCTTCTAGCTGTAATTACTCCCTCTCTATTACATAATAAATCTCAAATTAGTGTACAGTACAATATTCCTTATAACAAGACAAAAATTTAGACACCTCACATGGCATAGGTGTGTGTCCTAATAATTAATTTAACATTTATAAAATTTCATCTCATAAGCCATTCCATGTAGCTTTTGACATTTCAAATCACATTAACATTCCATTAATTGATTAAAATGTTGCTTCTGACACTTAGGCATATGTTAGTATTTATACCATCTTTTACTATTTATTACAGTCCTGTGATGGTTTAATAGTTAAACCAATAGTTAAACAATAAAAGTTTCTTTACCTATTATTAAGTAGTATTGACACCTGGTCAATTTAAACAATCTAACTCTTTTTACCCTAAATTAAGGTTTAACACTTAATTTAAACAACACAAATGACTGTATTATTCCCTTCAGTTAACATGAAAAATAAAATAGGGAACTATTTTATACAATCATGTTTATTCAGTTAACATTAAAATAAATTAACAACCTAAATCGCCTTTTGGTCCTTTATATGTTGAAGTCTTTTGGCAAATTGGTAGTACACAGGTATATTGAATATCAGATATTTCATACATTAAATATTATTATATGATCACACATTGTCTGTAGTTAATTATAAATTTCATTCACAATAAGTTACCACTATTATTAACAGTCCTGTCTGTATAGTTAGTAACCAATATCTTACATTTACATTTTACACTCAATCACTTATTGTTCTTGTTGTGATTACATTTTCTTTTTACAATTAGCTATTATTGGTATGAACAGTCACTTTTAATGGTTTAGAGTACATATTTATTCTACATTAGCTTATGTTGTACTTCTTTTTGCTTATTTCGGGTTGTAACCTTTCTCATTGGTTTAGCAAGGTTAGGTATATTGTTTAGTTTGTTATATGGGGGTTTACACATTTATTGGGTTATGCTCATTATGTCGCATTACATATTGCCTCCCCACCAAAACATGATTATTTTGTATAAACCAAGTATAAAAATAATTTGTTATTTATTTTTTCACTCATAATATTTTCTCATTTTCGTTTGATTGTAGGTACCTTTGATTCGGTTAGTACTTGGGTATACTATTACATAAGTATTATTACCATTGTATTTATTTATCACATATGGGCCAGTGTATAACAATAACAATTTTTTGGCTATACCTTCGATACTTGTTGTCGATTCCTGATAAGTACCTTTTCTCCAACATTATACTTAATTGGGTGAACTCCCGTTTTACTTTGTCTTTTCTTCCTCAATTCTGTTTTATGGAGTATCCTGTTATATATGCTGGTGATATCAATTTCTTCATCGGGTTCTTCAGGGAATTGGATTATTTTGGTAATATCCCTCGGTGGTGGTTTTAAAAACATCATCTGGTATGGGCAAACTCCCAGTGTGTCATGGTGTGATAAGTTGAGAAATATTTCAGTATCTGAAATATATTCACTCCACTTTTTATGGTTATCATGACAATATGTGTGGAGAATTCGTCCTGCTTCTCTCAGTACTCTCTCGGCTGGATTGCTGCTGGGATGGTATATAGAGGTTTTGTAAGTTCGGATGCCTTTGTTTATCATTTCTTCCCTCTATCTGTAACGGCCACTTTTGGTAGGCCGTCACTTAAAAATTTTAACTAGACACTTGGCCTAGATGAAGCAAAAATGTGCTGGAGCCCAGGGTGACAGGACTTGCAATAAAACACTGTTTTAAACGTAACAATCTTTTTATTAGTGCTACATAATCATAACATGTTTCACTACAGTGTAAAACATTGAATTATTGTGTTTATTTATATCAGTTACTATCTTTTGTTTTATCTAGAAAATATCTATAGTGCGACAAAACATATGTTAGGCATAGTAATATTGGAACAACATAGTCAGTTATCTGGAGCAAGGTTGTATATTTTAAGACAAAATTTTATATGGTTTGTAGTTTACAAAATATTTATTTTATTGAAAAATTGTCTCTGAAATCAGATTGATCTGATTTTTAAAAGAAACGTTAATTTTTTACTTGGATGTTGTTTTCGTGGGTTGATTCGTCTTACTGCCAGTCCTGTGAATCGCCGCAATCTGCTCCTCTTGTAGCGTGTCAAATTTTGGGTATTTTTATTTTTACCGTATGGGGCATTTATATTTTATTTATTTCGTTTTTGTGCGGGAGTTTTAGGAAAATATTGTGAAATTTTATTATTCTACAACTGCTAATCCGATTACAAAAGACCACGTGTTGACTGAACAGTTTGAGACAAAGGCGATACGCAGTTGTTATTGTGTAACGCGGCGAGCGAAGAATTTACCTCCTTCAAAATTCTCAGAAATCTGTACTTGTGTAGCAGCGCACAGACGCAACTGTACAACCACGAGCTCGAGTGACGCGTCCAGCCACAAAACAGGATGTCCTGGGACGAGTAAAATTCAGCAATGTGCTTTTGAGCGGCAGGAAGTGCTGTTTAAGTCCGGCTTCTCCAATGACGTCAGCCTGTGCCTAATTGAAATCATTGACCATGTTAACCCAAAAAACTACATGCATGGCATGGAACGAAACTTTGGCGACGAAGGATAAGGCCGTGACTTCCATACCAACTATGAGATCACAATAGCGATACCTGTTACATTACCGTTCCCAGTCGACTAGTTGAGTTCCCCGGTACCGGGCGGCTAAAGTTGGCTCGTCGCCATAAAAGTTTGTAATTTACCGGAAAAAAGTTGTAATTACCACAAATAGTTATGTGACCGCGGTCAATCCATCTAGGGGGCAGTAATCAAGAGTTTTTTTCTTCTTTCGGACCATAAAGACAGTGTAACTGAACAATGCGTGTGTGCGGCGACCGCGTGGCCGGCGTGTGGTGTCTGGGGTTTGAATTATAAAATGTTAAGGGCACTGTAATTTGCAGTGTGAATGTGAGTGTGGGCAAAGCTGGGCTGTTATGTCTGTGTTTGTATTTTATATTTGCGTTTGTGTTTTGTGAAATGATAAGGTAAGCTATAGTTAGTAAGTTCCGTTACAAACCAGGTGCACGAGTTACACAATATGTGACTCCATGTAAATCTATTTGTCAAACAATAATTTCAACAATTGAGCATTAAAATTATCAATTCTCTTCAAAAATGAGTTGTGTTAGTGTTTTGCGTAACCTATAAACCATGTTTGTATCTAGCTACATGTGATCGGACCCTGGAGCCCTATAGAAGAGATCGTAACGGTAGGTAACCACTAAATTGCTTTTCGTATTAATAAATGTGATCAAATTGATTAGAGGATTACAATTTGCGCCCGAATTACAGGGACTAGTACATTACAATTGGCGCCACGGAACAGGCACGAATTGTAATTAATGATATTTAATTAAAATTCCACATCTACAAAGATACAGGCATGTGTTTGAGGTTAGCATAGCAGAATAATATTATATTACAAAATTTAATTAATTATATTATTTACTTAATGAATTTATTTAATCAATTCATTTAATCTAATCAATTATAAAAATGTCCGATAAAGAAAATAACGTAAATGAAATGACGAGTGTCGAAGTTTTCGACGACTCAAACATTAGTAACTTTGAAGCACACTCGATTCCAAGTGTGGGTCAGAATGAAGTAGAAATAAGTATAACAGATCAAAGCAAAGTAAATGAAGATTCAGGGATTCAAGTAACCCCGAAATTAGATAGGGAAAGTAGAATTGATAGTAAAGAAGTCGGCTTCACTGACGGAAACATAGCAGCACAATCTACTCCGTCGACAACACGAACCAAAGAGTTGTCGATGGACGATCTGTTTAATCTAATAAAAACCATGTCTGAAAATATAAATAGCAATTATAAAGAGCAACAAATTGATTCCAATGTCAAATACAATAAAATGAATGACAAATTTGATAGACAAAGTAGGGATATTAATGAGTTGAAATATGAGATTCAAGAATTAAATAAATGTTTAGAAAATAATAACGAAATAATAAAAAATAGTTTAAATAAATTAGAACAGAGTGTTGAGCGGATGGGAGTACATGTGATGAATACAGAGAAAAATAAAACAAATGAAAATTGTAATGACAAATGTAAAAATATGATACCAGAGAAAGAGTTAATAAATGACAACAATAATGTTGAAAATTATGAGAATAATAGTAATGTATTTGAAGAATTAGTATCGGAGACTGATACGGTAAAAATAAAGAATGAGAGTACTGATGAGTTGGTGGAATGTAGTGATAATGAAATGTTAATGTGTGTGTATGAGTTAGAGAGAGAGAGGAAAAATAATGTTGTAGTAGAGTGGGGACAGGGGGCAAATTTTCCCTTTATTATTTATGATGTTTATGATGATGATTTAATGTGGCCACAAGTGGTATTGAAGGGCAAGAGTCCCATTTTGATAGATGAATTAAGGTGTTTATTTTTGTTGAGTAATTGTGTACCCTCTGTCCGGAATAATTGTGAGAGTGTGATGTGGTGTTATGAAGAGAGAGAAGTAAGTAGAGAATGGTATGTAACAGAACTGTATAATTTGCATAGAAAATATGAAGATTGGAAAGAAAGTTTGAAAGTATATGTGAATGATAATAACTATAATGTTTTGAATAAAGTAATTAACCCGATCATGAATGTATTTACCGATGGAGATGTAACAAAAATACCGAATGTAGACTGGTTTAACGAGTATTTGAATAAGTTGATTGAAGTTAGTTCTTGTGGTTACAACACACAAAACAGTCATTTGTGTGGTGATAAAATTGAACAATGTTATGTAGAACCAAGGTTAATTTGGAACGATGGAGGATAAACTATTAAAACAATAAAAGACAGTATAAACATTATGTTTTAATGGCTGTTGACATGGCAGATTGGGACAATGAAGTGCGGAAAAAACTGAACCATTAATAACAAGAGTTTGTAAATAAAATATAGTGAATTTATTTGTGTGCATTGTGGAATGTTAAGTAAATAATGTGTGTACGTAAGATGATTGTTGTGATAATAATAATATCAATATTTTACAATTTAAATAAATAACTAGAATGAATTGTGAAAACAGTAATTGCTTAATTGGAATTGTTTCAATAATTTTATAATTTATATTTTTGGTAATTAATGTAATTAAACCAATTTGATATATGTTAAATATTTTGATTGATTATTTGAATGTTGATTCATTGACTTTTTAATGAATTCAAATTATTTTACGAGATGCAAATTTGGTAATGAATGATAAACTATTTAATTTAAACTAATAAATTTTGTGAAATGTTTCAGAGATGGTGGTGATTATGTTTTGGGTGTGTATCATGTTAAATGGATTGTAAGTAGAAAAATTCTATAACCATGTATAATAAAAATGTTCATAGGTATGATTGAGATGTTAATTCAATAATGAGATTATTGGAGTTAATTTTGTTTAATAAAAATGATAATTAAAAATTTTAATAATAACTGAATGATAAATATTAATTATTAATAATAAATTTTGAAAATTTTAAGAAAGTCAAATGGTAAAAGGTTATGAATGGGTTAAATGATTAGGGATGAAAATATTATATGATAATGTATATAAAATTTTTAATTAGTAGTTAGTAAGTTGCTATTGCGGGGGTGGCCTGTGCTCCCGTAGATAGCGGAATGGGTTGGGGGTAACAGGGAGTGTTACCTCCATCGGAGGCCAAAATGGCAAAAATGTGCGGCACACCTTATTCGTGTAAAATAAAGTTTACACACTGCCAAACGACCGTGTCGCACATAACTAGATTGATGTGTAACAGACAGTCAAATTGAAGTTTAGATTTCCCCGACTTTTCGGGCGATTACTGCCTTACCAGCACTAATCGTGGATTTGGCTAGCGGTTAGCTATGGTCATACTAAGTCCCTTGACCATAGCTGACTTGAAATTGGTACATATTAGAAATTCAATGGGGGGAGAAACTAGGGGAAATCTCCGGAACTATGAAACAGCGGCTGCCACTCTGCCCGCTTGGGGGTAGCAGAGAAAGGTGGTAGACCTGCATTAAGGGTGTATAATTTTGTAACAAGAACATGTTGATGTTCAATACTTTCAAATATAATAGCGGAAGCAAAGACACGGAGAGGTAAAACCTGCTCCAAAATATACAGTCTCTGTCGAAGCGCAAGGGTGACACAGTCCTCCATAATTTGAAATAGTGTGTGTGGCTGGGAGGTGACGCAAAGGAGTCACGAATGTAAATTTTATAACATAACATTTTTTTAAATTCTAAGTTTGATCAAATAAAACTGCTTGTGCTCTGTTAATTAACTAGCTGCTCAGACTCTTAACATAAGGTGTTCATACTATAATTTTAAATGTATTATTTTACTGTAGTAAGTAGATATAGTTGTTGATAAAATATGTTTTCATTATGTGTGTATATTTTAAACTAAGCCAATAATTAAACTGTCTGGCAGGCGGGTAACACAAAATGAATTATCCGAATCAGAGAAATGGGAAACAAGAAGGCGAGGAGTAATGATAAATAAATATGTATGTTCCATGTAATCTGTTCAAATTTGAGATGTGTTTTAATTATATTAGGATGTCAGCTGATCAGCAATAACAGGTCACTGGTATATTGGTTTGTAAATGTTGCAAGTAATTACAGTTCAATGTAATGTTTTAATGTATTACAGATATTTTAAAGTAATGATAAAAATAATTTGCTACAATGAGAAATAAAGTAACGATTTGTGAAAGTTAATAAGAGATAGTTTTTTGGGTGATAAATATTGTGTGGGACATATAGGTCTGTCCAAGTTGAAGTTGGAGTTAAAGTTGAAATAGTAGAGATGATATAATGTAATATTGTTTTGAAGTAATGCAGTTTTGTGAAGTATTGATGTTGACACAGTAGTTGTGGAGAATTTATGTAGATTTTGAGTGATATATTGTTGTTTATAATTAATGGTGTTATTTTGTTGTAATTGTAGTAAGGTAATGAGATTGAGATTTTTTGGGGATGGCAATTTTGTATTAGAGGGTAGTGTAATGTAGGAGTCCGCAACAAGGGTTGGGACGGGATAGGGATAGATTTTAGTGAGGAGGGGCTGCCTTAGGTAGAATCCAGGGGCCAAATAAGGGAATTGAGTTTTGGGTAGGGGAAACACGTATCCTATGTACAAAGGGTTAGAGAATATTTTTTTATATATGTGGAGAAGGTGGCGAATTGAGTTCAATGGTAAGTTGGGTTTAGAGTGCTTTGGGGTAGATGTTTTGGTAGAGATGGGTGTCATGGTAATTGAAGCTGTGAATTAGAGTCAGAGAGTAAAGATTATATATGTATACAGATATAATACAGCCAATGAGGACAAATAATTTAAATCACCCACAGTAAGGGAGAATCAGCTTATTAAATAAAGAGATATTTATGATAAAGAATATACAATTGATTGTTTTTTAAACCAGTGACAAACTTTTGGTAGAATTTTCAAACAATGTCAAGTTAAGAATTGTTTATTTTAAATAATTTAAATGTCAAGTTGATGATTGTTTATATTAATATTTTGTTTATTTTAAATATTTTGTTTTATTATGTTTTGTATTTTAAGGTAGGATATTACAGATGTTAAATGTGTTTTAGATAGAAATTGTGCATAACATATGTAGGTCAAGGGTTCTGGAACCTGACCTACTTTCGATCAGCTGATGAGGTCATACACCTACTAAGCTTGTATAGTAGGAAGTCAATTTTATTTGTTTGGTTAATTAATTCGAACCAATATTTAAATAATTTTAAATATAGAGGAAACCTTTAAATAAATTTAAATTTTTTTGAATTTAAAAATTTTTGGAAATTTTAAATTTTGTTTGAAAAAAAAACTTGATTTTTCGCCTGCCAGCATTTGAATATTTTTGAGTAATGATTATTTTATTATGTGTGTACTTAACATGTTTGTTTTTATTGATTGATTATATTGCCTTGTACTGTTAGATTATAAGTGATTACATGTTAGATTAAGTACATGTTTTGATTGGTAGGAATGTCTAAGTTAAGTCATTTGAAAAAAAAAAACAGAAAAACGAGGAAGAGAATTTTTTTGATAAAATATTATTTTGAATTTTGAATTTTTTTTTGATGTCTATAAAGTTTAGAAGCATTTGTCAAGGTGGGATATTATGTCAACATGAAATGTGAGTGTGTGTGAGCCCAGTATTTGCTAAAGGCAGCCCAGCTTGCTTAAAAGGGGATCCATGTCGGTGGAGGATCTGGAATAATCTGAGCCAGGGATTGAGGATTTTTGGGGGTAGCATGTTAAAAGGCGAGGTGCGCTGTGGTACGAGTCTGCTCGATTTCTCGGTGTTGGGATCTCTTACGGAGAAGTCCAGTGATCTCGTTCAGATGAGTCCATAGTCGCTGAGCCAGGGGGGTAGTGTACCCATGAGTCGTAAGAACAAGGGGGTTGTTGGCACCAGTTCCTCACCGGTCCTCTTCGGGGTTTGTCGATGAGATTTCTTCTGTTGTGAACAGCAGAATTCTCATCGAGGGGGTATTGTGCGTGTCAAATTTTGGGTATTTTTATTTTTACCGTATGGGGCATTTATATTTTATTTATTTCGTTTTTGTGCGGGAGTTTTAGGAAAATATTGTGAAATTTTATTATTCTACAACTGCTAATCCGATTACAAAAGACCACGTGTTGACTGAACAGTTTGAGACAAAGGCGATACGCAGTTGTTATTGTGTAACGCGGCGAGCGAAGAATTTACCTCCTTCAAAATTCTCAGAAATCCGTACTTGTGTAGCAGCGCACAGACGCAACTGTACAACCACGAGCTCGAGTGACGCGTCCAGCCACAAAACAGGATGTCCTGGGACGAGTAAAATTCAGCAATGTGCTTTTGAGTGGCAGGAAGTGCTGTTTAAGTCCGGCTTCTCCAATGACGTCAGCCTGTGCCTAATTGAAATCATTGACCATGTTAACCCAAAAAACTACATGCATGGCATGGAACGAAACTTCGGCGATGAAGGATAAGGCCGTGACTTCCATACCAACTATGAGATCACAATAGCGATACCTGTTACATTACCGTTCCCAGTCGACTAGTTGAGTTCCCCGGTACCGGGCGGCTAAAGTTGGCTCGTCGCCATAAAAGTTTGTAATTTACCAGAAAAAAGTTGTAATTACCACAAATAGTTATGTGACCGCGGTCAATCCATCTAGGGGGCAGTAATCAAGAGTTTTTTTCTTCTTTCGGACCATAAAGACAGTGTAACTGAACAATGCGTGTGTGCGGCGACCGCGTGGCCGGCGTGTGGTGTCTGGGGTTTGAATTATAAAATGTTAAGGGCACTGTAATTTGCAGTGTGAATGTGAGTGTGGGCAAAGCTGGGCTGTTATGTCTGTGTTTGTATTTTATATTTGCGTTTGTGTTTTGTGAAATGATAAGGTAAGCTATAGTTAGTAAGTTCCGTTACAAACCAGGTGCACGAGTTGCACAATATGTGACTCCATGTAAATCTATTTGTCAAACAATAATTTCAACAATTGAGCATTAAAATTATCAATTCTCTTCAAAAATGAGTTGTGTTAGTGTTTTGCGTAACCTATAAACCATGTTTGTATCTAGCTACATGTGATCGGACCCTGGAGCCCTATAGAAGAGATCATAATGGTAGGTAACCACTAAATTGCTTTTCGTATTAATAAATGTGATCAAATTGATTAGAGGATTACAATTTGCGCCCGAATTACAGGGACTAGTACATCACACTCTCTCGTCTCCTCCTTTCTGCACACTCCCGCTTCGCTGGAGCTCCTCTTGTATGCATGCACGCCGTCACACCGGTAATCAGTCTAATCTTATCTCAGGGCACAAATTGGGTTGTAATTTAATCTTACTTATTTTTGGTGCTTTAAGCATGCACCTTCCCACGTCTTGAGGTGTCCTCGCGATCACATAGGAGTATCCCGAATGGATAAACCTTCCCTATGCGGAAATCTTGACTCACACGATACTAGCACTGTTTTTAACAATATTGAATAGCTTATTTTTTTAATAATGAGTTCGTACCCAGTCAAAGGTATCAGCAAAGGTAAGCATTCAGGGTAACTCGTCGCTAAAATGACCCTGATCACTCGTACAAAAACACGTTTCTGTACAAAAAACTCGCACAGAGCACGTCTGTAATATTCGAGCTGCAGGGTAGAATCTTAGTTAAGACACAATCTTAGTGGAAATTGGGGCCGCTGATTGGTCGAAACAGCTATCACGCGATTGATGGCAACAACTGGTAGACGATTTCTTGAAATGATTTGCAGATTTCTGCAGAAGCAGGTATAGATTTTATCTATGAATTTGCCTGCCTTCTAAAAGATAAGGACTATAGAAACTGCTTTTTACTAACAAAATCCCTATTTACATAGTACGTAGCAAGTCTCTGACACCCAGAAAATATAGCGCTATTTAAGATGCGTGCGCTGTCCAAATCTCAGTTCGGTACGCTCATTTATACTGGAGCTATTCATAAAAATACGAATGACACGCGCACTCACACCTTTAACTCGCACATGACATGATCACAAATACATTTATGGGCATTTTAATACATAATAGTCTTTTACCCAATTCTTATTTCAATACTTACATCTAATTTACATATTCAGAGAAAAATAAAAATTATTAACATGTCTATAACGTCATAACCTGTTATAACAGCATGTAGTCCTGGCTACACTTCCCTTACTGCAATGTTCTATTGCAGGAATATCCCCTCCTCGGATAAAAAAAATTTGCTTACCCAAACACAAATTGTTTTTTCTTTTTATTTTAACCAAAAATAATATCAATTCCTTTCCTATTTAAACATATAATCAAACTCATAATAAATAAATAAATACTCCTTGTTAAACTAAAATATTTTCTTCCAATCAATTTTGACATCTGTCAGTTCCAATATAAATAAACACAAGCACGAGGTTGATAATCTGTTATCAAGGGTTAGAGAGATAAGCTAGTATGAACAGTTCATAACGTCATAATACCTACTGTCCAGTTGCACACTTCTCAACATATTTACCCACATGGTTCAAATAAACATGAATTTACACAAATTACTTACTTTAACAATTACGTTATGACACTCATACTTTAATATACCTAGATACACGTGAACGTTAATTTTTGACATAGTACTTGCGTAATGACGACGCATGGAATTTGCCAATAGTTTTGTTAGTATTTTGATTTGTAACAATGTAGGTTTGCTTTCCCACTTGTTCAGTTAACATAAATGGACCATTGTAAAGTCTATTGAACTTAGCTATGGTATTATCAATACTGCTACTTACATTTAACGCTTTTAGTAAAATTAACTCGCCTACTCTCAGTGGCGGCCCTAGCCTATCCGGCGCCCTGGTGCGAGAACTATCGTGGCCCCCCCCAACCTTTATCCAGTCGTTACATTTGAAACCTATCAGGTTACTACAAACACCATCCCATATCACACAAATTACTTACAAAATTGGATGGGAAAATAGGAGTAAGCCGTTATTGAGGATATCTGGGGTCTTATAGAAACCAACTTTTGTTTTATTTATGTTAAATAGTTGATTGCGCAATTTATACAAAGTATAATGAAACAAAATTAAAAATTGAATTAGTAAGTAATGTTTATTTATTATAAACAACTAATATAACTTACAAAGTTACAAAAAATTTACTTTTCGAGCCTTTGCATTAGCAAAATCCCTAACAATGTCACTTACTTCTATACGAGTTTCATGTTCGATACTAATTATTGATAAATTAGTTAATCTAGTTTGAGATATTGCTGACCTAAGATAATTTTTAACTAATTTTAATTTTGAAAAAGATCTTTCACTGTGGCCCACTGTGACTGGTAATGTCAAATAAATTCGTAGTGCGGTTGACAAATTCGGAAATGCTGAAACTAAACTGTTTGAAAGCAAGTAATTCAAAATATTTAATGGGGTTGTGTAATCGTCAACGAACGTTGGTAAAATTTCGAGTTCATTGAATAAGTCCTCTCCATCAATGTCCGATTCTGAACATTGCTCAATTTCTGCTGTAAATTTAAACAGCATTCTTTTTTTCTCGGAAATTAAATTTTTCCAATTGTTAATATTTTATAAAAAGGAAAAAGACATGTATTTTCATTTAAAAGTTCGAATCGTTCATCTAATTTTGATATCGCGGTATCCAGCAAATAATAGTAGAAATTTATTTTGAAATTGCTTTCTGGATCAGAGATGGGTTCATCCACAACCTCGTAATTAAAAAATCTTTTTCTGGGACAGCGACGGGTAGCTAAGGGAAATTCAATTTCTGCATCAACTTCTTCGGCAACAGTTTTTGCGTTACTTATCATTTCCTTGAATGCAGACTCGGTACGAGTTTTGACTAAATCATCTTTTATTTGAGATATTTTGACTGCCTCTGAAAGAGCAACGTCAGATTTTTGCAAAGCTTTACTAATAATATTAATTTTTGACAATATATCGTATCAAATAACGAGAGCAAATTAATTTAAACGACTTTAGTTTTGATATTAACGAACTAGCTAAGTTTTTTGAGTCAGTATCTCTTTTGTCATGAGAGTAAATTGAATATAAAGCATCATAAATTTTTCCTCGGTTAAAACGAAGTGTCTTTAATGCTTCAACTCTGCTCTCCCATCTAGTAGTAGATAATGG
Source organism: Magicicada septendecula (assembly GCA_034769895.1). Taxonomy (NCBI): domain Eukaryota; kingdom Metazoa; phylum Arthropoda; class Insecta; order Hemiptera; family Cicadidae; genus Magicicada; species Magicicada septendecula. Next base: position 138,556,539 of record CM068370.1, read on the forward strand.
TTTTAAAGTTAAAGTAGGAACCATGCTCATAAGTGTCTGCCAATGCGAAGTTGATGCTGAAAAAAATATATAAATTTCTTGAACAATAGAAAAGAAATTTGTTATTTCTAGTGAACACTTAGCTGCATCATTAACGACTAAATTAAGACTGTCCCGCACAAGGAACATAAAAAGCTCGTGGGTTTAATTCTAGAATTTTTTTCTGAAGGCCGATATTTTTGCCTTTCATATTTGCCCCATTATCATACCCTTGACCGCGCATATCCTTTAAGTCAGTATTCAAGAATGTCAAAAATTCTAAAAGAAATGTCGACAGCCCTTGGCCAGTAGTATCAGTGATAGGGAAAAAACCCAAAAAATGTTCCTTCACTTCAGCATATTTTGTAGATGGGTTTAAAAATACAAATCTAACAACGACTGAAATTTGCTCCTCATGTGAGATATCAGGAGTGCAATCTAAAATAACTGAATAGTATTTTGGAAGTTTTAGGTCGTTAACAATAGTTGTTTTAATTTTTTCGCCCATTATATAGATTATTTCATTCTGAATTTTATGATCAAGATAATGAGGCATACGATGTTGAGTTTTTTGGATGCAAGCAATGTGTTCCTCTAATACATTATCAAAATTAGAAATACATTCAACCAATTTCAAATAATTTCCATTATCGGATTTAAATATAGTTTCAGTCTTTCCTCTTAATGCTAAACATTGCTTCACTAAAAATTGGATGAGATAAATTATTCTTTCTATTACACCTTTTTTTTCGCACTCAATCTCAGCTAGGTTTATGGAGTCTACAGTGTTTCCTTTTAAAATACAACTTTTTAAATCAAGACACTTTTTAACACTCATTAAATGGGTATAACTTTTTTCATATAGTTCTATACTTCTAGACAAATGTTGCCAATCTTTATATCCCATTTTATCATTAAAAGTAGTGGCATTAACATTAAAAAGTTTACAGGAAAAACAATAAACAGAATCATTTGATTTCGAGTAGACGAGGCAGTCTCTTTCAACAGTTTCATTATTTCGTAACTTCTTTGTAAAATATACATTTGAAAATGACCTGTTTTTATTATCCTTTGGAAAAATACAATTGTTTAACTGTACTGGTCCGTGATTTACTAAACATATCCTTAGGTTATCTGATATTACTTCAGGCCATAAGGCAAGCTCATTCATTGCATCTTTAGGAATTAATCCTATTTCCATTTCTGAAGAGGAATTGGTGCATTCTACTGGGTTACATTCAATAACTGGTAGAGGGGAAGACTCTGCAGACGGAACTGCAAAAATAGGACTAGAATCTTCGATATCTTCTTGATTTTCTTCTGTAACTAGATTTTCGAAAGCTGAAGATGGGCCTGTTAAAGAAAAGGTAACAAAAAGTAGGTAAATTAACCCTAAGAAGTGTACATTTTATATTTCAAAAATATGATTTTTTATAGAATATATTGTTTGTTAACAAAAAAATTATTGTTATTACTACATTAATTCTATATATTATAATGAATACAGTTCTAAATATTATTAAAAAATAAATTATATATTAGACTCTTTAATTTTTAAAAAAAGAAGAAAATTATTTTAAAAGAATTTTATTCCAGTGAGGGGAATGAGCCAGATCAGGGTATCAAAATATTTCGATTAATCTTTTTTCATCATACCTTTGATGGTGACCTAATTAGTCGAAACAGCTGTCAGAATTAAAATAAAAACTGGGAAACTTACCCCTTGTTTATATATTTTTAAGAAAACCTTTGAATTATATAATTTGTTTAAACAAAATTCTAGAAATAAACAATATACGCCATTAATAGCATTAATTAGTAATATTCCATCAAACTTCAAATTAAATGAGAAAATCGTTAAATTAAAACACACAATTAGTCATTTATTATTTTTGTAAATAAATTTATCAAAAAAAGGTTTGCTTTAATTTGAGATAAAAACAAAGCATTTTTGGTAGACATTATTTGAAAAAATAAAATCATAATTTGTCTGTTTATAAAAAATTGTTTATATTTTATGAATGACATCTCGGCAAAATATTGTCAAATCTAATCAGATCTGATTATAAATGTACAGATCAAATTATATCTACTCAGCTATAAATGTATATGAAAATTGGCCTCTTTTGATTAAAAGCTATTTCTTCTTTAGTTCTTAACCCTTTGAGGAGTTATGGGGATAGTCTGTGTTCGACTTCAAAAAACTATTATGTCACAAATGGCCTCTCGCTAAGTGCGCGGGTGTTGATAGTGATGAGGTAGACATTCACGTCATCACGTGTGTATATTTTGGGAAGAATGTAACAAACAATTAATAATATCCCTTAAAACTGATATTACGAATAGGTCGTCCCATCTTGCCCTTCATATGGGGCAAAAGGGGACAAAGTGCATTTTCTCAAAAAAGCGTTAATTTATTAGTGAAATAGTTAAATAATTCTTTAAAAACTAAAAACATAAAGGTGGAACGTTTACCTCCCACCGGTCCTTACAGGGTTAATAAATTAGAACAATTACCGCAACTTACTGGATTGAAGAAATTTTTTGATGGAACCTGTAAATTTCTTCGCATTTACTTCTTTTTCAACTTTTCTTTTTCGATTCTGTGCACCGGAAAGTTTTTTTTTTCACATCCACATCAGCCATCTGTAAACATTAAAGTTAATACAAATAATCTGTATTTCTCGCCGCTAGCCCGTTTTTCCTCTGCCATATATTTTTAGTTCAGGTTAACTTCAACCATATAAATAAGATTGATAAAATAAGTAGAATCGATCAAATTTACTTACTTTTCAGCAGGTTTCAGATAAATAATAATCGATCCGGTTGAATAATGGCGATAACCGACTTCTTCGCTCAGAGCTCAGAGTGACGTCTGTGGAGATCTAGAAGAAAGTATATGTTGTTTACATTCCACACTCGAAGTGCTACGGACGAATTTCGCCCACGGTAGTTCATTCGTAGTGCTTTGAGTGTGGAATGTAAACAACACCGTTTTGGCGCTACAAAAATAACAGCTCTGGTGTTTTGAACGACTTTGCATAGTTGGTACTAGATCTCCACCGTGGTCGCTCTGAGTGAACAAATCGCATTCCGTGTAGTTTCCCACAATAAATTTTATGATTTTACACCCGTAACAGTGGGTGTCGGGGAACTCTTCAATAAATAACTTTAGCAAATGTGCACAGATTTTCACATCAAAATTTAATTGAATAAAAATTGAATTTAAGTTGAAATCTGAATAATTATCATGCCTGATGTGTTATACGTATCTAAGTCGTACTAAACAAAATTTAACCTAAATTAGAGTATATTTCCTACTTAAGGCTTCGGCGCCCCCCTGGGCCCGGTGCCCTGGTGCCGTGCACCACTTGCACGTATGGTAGGGCCGCCCCTGCCTACTCTGAATGATTGCAGCTTATGATAGTGCAGTGGAATAGGATACGTCTTACGTACGAATTTATTTTCGTCCGTAACTTGGATGTCGTGCGTGTATACATGTGTAGTAGTGTGGGTGTTTCGAAATGTTTCCATATGTCTCTTTATCAGCTGGTTCAATTTGTTCCGTTGACTCGCAGTTAATTGCTCTGTATTATTCATATTATATTTGTTATTGTTTACAACCACCTTAGCCACAGGCTTGGTTACGTGAATGTACCTCACTTCAGATTGCTTATCATCGTTATTATTTCCTAATACTATCTTATATTGATGATCACTAACTGTACACGCTAATTCATTTTTACTAAAATCAATGATGGCATTTATTTTTTTTAAAGTGTCTGTTCCTATGATGACATCGTAAATTAAATCCTTAACAACTAATACTGGTGTTTCAAGCTCCATACCTTGCGATGAAATGGTTATGTACGCTTGCTTATTTACTTTTTGAACTTCGTTTGTGGCTGTCTTAGTAGTTGTATTATTAATCGGTAATATCGGTACTCTTTTAAACTCTACTATGTTCTTATTGATAAATTTTTCACTGATCAATGAGATCTGAGCACCACTGTCTATTAAAACATTTCCCTTACAGTTATTTATCCTAGCTTTTAATACATTACATCTACTATCTAACTTATCACTATCCCTAGGCATATTAGTTACATCATCATTACTGTCACTTATAAGTTCATTGCGTACATCATTAGGGTATACACCAGATACACAGTAGGTTCTACTCATGTTATTATTTTCTATGTTTTCATTGAATTTCTGATTCTGACTGGTACTTTGTTTATTATTATTATTTTTATTTGTTTTGCACGGTCTCACACCATCAACCTTACTCATTTTTTGGACCATTCTCATTATCTGTGTTATCTTTGGTTATAGTCGCGACTTTATGACTACCCAATTTGGGTGAATTTTGTTCGCGATCCGGCTTTTTCCATTGCTTATTTCTATATTCATTTTGTTTAGGTGTATTATTGGTGTTTATCTTTCTGTGTGTATTGTATGTTTTGGGATTCCCGTCTACATTCTCCCATTTTGTTATTAACAACAGCAGGTCTTCTAAGGTTTTGATTCCTTGTGTAATTACAGCCACTTGTATTCCCCTGTTGAAATCATGTGCTAGCTTGCTGACAATTTCAGCTTCTGATATTACCAGCTCCAGGTGTTTCGCCTTGGCTACAAGCTGGATCAAGTATTTCTCCTTACTTCCCTTACCTGGAGTATACTTACCAAACTCCAGCTGTACGCGTACTTTCCGCTGAATTTCGTCGTTCCAATAACTTGCTTTAAAGTGGTTAACCAGATCTTCATATACCACAATTTTATCTTGGACGATCAAAAACCATTCAGCCGCTGTGCCCTTTAACTGACGCACCACCCAGTTTATTTTGTCAACATCGCTAAGGTTGTCTGGTTTGCGATTGGATTTGTCTGTTGTATTTGTTTTATTTTCTGTTCTAACACCTCCAATTTGTTTTCATGTGTGTTTATGGATTCATTTACTGCGGTCGTCTGCTCTCGCATACATTCTTTTACGGCAATCACCCGCGTCTCACATTCTGTCATGCGTGTGTTGGTTAAGTCTATCGCGGACTCAGACTCCACACGGATAGATTCAACTTTTTCCGTGATTTTGCTTTCAGTCGCTTCAACTATGATTTTCTTCTGTTTAGCTTGCTCGTGACTAGCGGCTGATGGCGCGTAGTACTAGCCATACACCGTCACACTAACACAAAAAGCTGCGCGGTACGCCTTGGTCCTTAACGGACTGTGGAGCGGAGGTTTATTTTTTATTTTTTAGCTTGCTCGTGAATGGCCGCAAAGATTTTTTTATTCTGGTTTTTAGCTTCGTCTCTTACAGACTTCAAGTTTTCGTTTAATATTTTAGTATCTTCATGCACGGATTTTAAGTTGTCTTGTAACGCTTTATTATTTTTATTGCTTTCGTCACGGAACTGCTTATTATCATCACGTATAGATTGCATATTAGCTAAGAGTGCATTTAGCGTAGATTGTAAATCAGCTGATAGACATTCCGCCGTTTTGAACACGATAACAAGACACAACAAACAAAGTTTATCTTCCTGTCTTGACTTACGTACGGCACACTTATTCTTATTGTTAACGTTTAATGTTCAACTATTCTAAAATATTAGCGCAATGCACAGTAAACAGTCAGAAATCATTCAACACAATGTCTACATAAATCCTTAACCTATACATGCACAAATAAGATAATTCACTCCAGATAACGTTCCAATACTAATTTACAATTCTAACCTAAACACTAGTCTTTCAGAGCATATGCAATATTTAAATGATACACACTCTGAAGACAATTTTAATATATCAAAATACTACAAAAATTTTTTTTTATAACATACTATTTTCTCGTGCCAAAAATGTTGGGTATTGCAATTTAATACTATGAACAGGTTATTTAATATATTTCTTGCATTTTTTCGAGCCCCATCGTTGTAAGCGCCATTTACTATGCGACAAAACATATGTTAGCATAGTAATAATGGAACAACATAGTCAGTTATCTGGAGCAAGGTTGTATATGTTAAGACAATGATGATTCCCGCTTCTTTGCTGCCAAGTCTCGCCATCTTTGGAGCATCATTATGTCGACAACCCTGGCTTCCTCTTGCTGCTCAACGTACTGAATGGCTGCTTCAAGAGCTTTAACCCCTTCTTTGTGTGTGATCTTTTGGGGCTCAACAGTTTCAGAGTCTTGATCTTCAACAACATCATCGCTATTAACAAGTGTTACAATTTCTTTGTCAGTTATTTCATATTGGTCGTCTCCTGAAAGCCAATTCCTTATTTCATCCAACGATGCATCCTCACATCCAGGGATACGTTGCGCCAAGGGCAAAATACTTTCATGAAGTTCATCCAGCATGCTTTCAGCCATATTTTTGTCCTCGCCCAACAGCTTATGCCACGACTTCGCAATTATTTGTGCCCCGACGTCGGCCCAGGCCCTTGCGACCCAGTAAGCGACATCCTTCAAATTTATACTTTTCAACTTCTTAATCAAGTTTTGCCCATCTTCAGTTTCTTGTATGACTGTTGACAGAAGCTTTCTTCGATAGTTTCGTTTTAAGTGTTTCCAAAACACCCTGGTCCATAGGCTGACAAATGGCAGTCACATTTGGTGGCAAAAACAGCCTTTATGTCCCCATCTCTAAGTTCGTCTGGATCAGGGTGAGTTGGGGCATTGTCTAGCAGTAAAACTGCTTTTCTGGGTAGGTTGTTGTCTTTTAAAAACTTCTCTGTAGAAGGAACAAACTCTTTAAAAAACCATTCCTTAAAAATTTCACTAGTCATCCATGCACTTTTTTGATTGAAATATTTTACTGGAAGAGCATGTTTTGAAATGGTTTTAAAAGCCCTGGGGTTTTTGGACTTTCCAATCATTGCCAGGTCCATTTTATGGTTTGCTGTGGCATTACTGCATGCTAAAATAGTCACTCTCTCTTTACTACATTTATAGCCAGGGGCTGCAGCTTCAGTTCTAGCTGCAAGGCTCTTACTCGGTAACATTTTGAAATTAAGGCCCATTTCATCAAAATTAAATACTTGATCTCCTATTAAGCTTTCAGTTTCAACAAAGTCTTGAAATTTTTTCTTAAACTGCCCCATTTCTTGAAAGTTTGATGACAGTTTCTCGCCGCAAATATTCAACTGACGGATTCCATAACGCTTCTTCCATCTATCAAGCCAGCCAACGCTTGCTGTAAAATCTGCATCACCTTCGTTAAATTCTTTTTGAAACTGCAATGCCTTTTCTTTTAAGATAGGTCCCGAAATAGGCACCCCTTTCTCCCTGAACTGTGTAAACCAAATGTACAACGCTTCGCTAACTTTTTCATAATCACTATTTTTCATAGTATTTCTGTCTTTAAAAGCAGTCTCAGTAACTTGTGAGGAACACCATTTTTCTAATTCTAATCGTCTCTTCTTCCAATCTCCAACTGTGCGATGACCGACGCCTTAGTGGTCAGCCACCTTCTGCAGCGTTTTCCCTTTATCCAGTCTTTTTAATGCCTCAAGCTTGTCTTTTATTGATAAAACAATTTTCTTCCTTTTCGTAGCCACAATCGCAACACTATTAACAAGACTACACTACGACACTTTCACCAAAACTGCACTAGTCACTCATGGATACACCGCGTAAAAATAGTTCTCACTGCTCACTACAGCACACAACAAGAAACTGCAGTCTACTAAGCGATGAGCGTGTGAGCGATAGCGTTGGATGTTGGGGGTGGGGTGCGGTGAATGACACATGAGTGACAGCTACGCTATAATAGGCGATGGGCAGTAGGCCAAATTCCTGCGGTACAGTCAGGAGCAATAACAAAGAGAGCACGTACACTCACGCCCGCAAACTATTGGCACACTATTTTCATTGCAGTAATTAAAGAAAATATTTTTTACGTTTACGTTTTTTTACGCCGCTTGGGCGGCGGATAACAGAACGGCGGATAATCGAAGGGCGGATAACCAAGACTCTACTGTAATCATGTTCAAATTAGAAATTAAGGGTAATTAAACGAATAGTAAGAAAAAGTTAATAGTCGGATCTGCAACATTTAGCAGACGATGCGTGTAAACAATGCATTAGTTAGTTTAGAATAAAGAAATGTTAATGAAAACTATGACCAAACTGTCACCAAGGCATGTCAAAATAAAGAGAAATAAACAAGCAAAACAATGCTAATACTGTAGTAGAACATGAATTGTAATTGTAATAACTGAGATATTAACGTTAGCATAATAAAATTGGTGAATTTCGAATAAATACAACAAATACTAGTAACAATGAAATCAGACGCTTCCAATACAAATATGTAATGTTTATAAATAGAATTACGTCATCATGACATCATTTTCTACCAATCGCGAACGACTTTAGAGACGAGGTAGCACTGCCTAGCGGCTATCGGAAAAAAGTATATATACGATCGCAATTATAAACAAAGAAACATTTTGTCTCTTTCCTCTCAATCAACAACAACTAATCCAGGCCGAATTAACACCAAAATTTTATAATCAACGAGAAGGAAGAAGTGTAATTAAATAACAGTGCATCGATATCAGTAGTGATACTTTTACTAGAAGTGCGTGTCAAAGAACGAGGTTAAGTATCATACATAACCAATTAAATAGTCATTCAAGAAGAAAAGAAAATCGTTCATGTGCGAAATTAAGTGAAGTGTAACCACGATCAGTGTACCAGATCGTGATGAGTGTTAATAAATAATTGGGATTATTAATCAGGGAGTACTGTGCCTATATTTACATTGTTTATGAGTAAGCTATTAGCAGTATCATATAATACACCTGTATACTGACGCAAGAAACAATAATACAATAAGTACTAAACACTGTTTTAAATTTATTTAGAGGATTTCTAATATTCCGACATAAGATTTCATATATTAACGTTATCATAACTAACCTAAAATTTGTTCAGACTAAACGAACCTTTCGTTAATTAATTTCAATAACTAAAGGTGTCTAACCTAATAATCTAGCCTAACTATCAAAATTAATCATTCGATTATTCAAAAGAATTCTTTTTATGGAATATTTCTCACGAAATTCCATATGGCGCCCAAGTAAAGTTCATAAGTGCTCACTTAAACACCAACAGCACTATTATACTGTTTTATAAATAAACTTAACAGTTTATTAATCAACTGAGACCGACTGAACTTGTAGTACAACATCAAAGGTACGTGAAGGTTTGAATTATATATAAATAACTTTGTCTAAACTACACACTAACCTTCACAGACGACATAATTCAACGGGAGTGCGAACGAACTTCAAGAGGTCTACAAAACTGTTTACATTCAGATCATATGGGGATCACAACCAAATAATTACTCAAAAGAATAAACAACATTTCTTAAAACAAGATATCGGAATTAAACAAAGCTAATTAAAAGAACAATTAACAATTAACAAAATATTTAACGAACCAATGTTAATTTAAACTCAGAGTCGAGTAACTTGTGGCTTAGAAAACGTTTAAACAGATGTATCAAGTGAAACGTATTAAAGTGGCGACCAACTAGTGCGGCTTTAAATAGAAAGGGGAATATTATATTTTATTTAAATTATCCTAATTTAGCCCGGCAATTACAGTAGAACGACAATGCCTCGCACACGTACGATACCAGATTCCAGTCCAAACAAGGAGAAACAGACACCGAAGCAAACATGGAGGTACAGGAAGAACAACCAATGTCTGAAATGGAAGTTACGAAGATGTTACCCTGGAAAACCAACCAGAAGAAAATCAACATGAAAAACCTAGACAAACAGTGGATACAAACTTCATGGAAATGATGAGGACTCTGATGGAAAATAACCAGAAGAAAATGGAACAAATGGGTAAAAATATAGGTGGGAACAGGTTAATAAATCCATTGAAACTGTAACAGAAGATCTGGGTAAGAAAATAGACGGAACCAATAAAAAGATTGAAGATAATAATAACAATAATAGCAAAAGCATGGAAAAGCAGATTTAAAAGAAGAATTGGGTAAGAAATAGATGACGTCAGTAAGCGGATAGAGGAAAACAACGAGAAAATCAACACCAAAATAGATGGGGAGATAACTGGAGTCAGAAGAGAAATAGCAGAAGTCCACGAGAAGTGTGAGCAGTACTACCAGGAATTAACACATACTAGAGAAGAGATGGATGGGCAAATTAACAACCTTGAAAAAATACAGAAGTTAGACTGGACTCTCTGAAGAGAACGACTCAAGAGGAAATACACCAAGTCCGGGAGGAGAGCAAGAAAGTGCAAGAGGAGATCCTATAAGACGTCAGTGACAGAGTAGAGAGGACATTCCTGGTAGCAAACGAATTAGATAAACGAATCAGCACAAATAAAAACAACATAGAAGAAATCCGTCAGCGAGAGCGCGAGCTACAAGCCAAAATAGATTCATGCCAGAACCGACCAATCCAGAACACTCACACATGCCACAGTGATAATCGAGAGGTAATCACTGTGATAATCGAGAGGTAAAAAACTACAGACGCAACCCGATGGAGTTCCTGGAACGATTGTAAGAAACCATCGAGAGAACAAGAGAGACCAGATGGAAAATTATGCGGGGGATGATAGACGAAATGTTCAAGGAGACGTACGATAATTGGTGGACAGCAGTACGACCCGACATCCCAGACCTCAACGGGTTTAGAAAACAATTCAAGGAAAAGTACTGGTCAGAGTCCACACAGAACCGTATCCATATTAACTTATCCAATGGAAAGTACGACGCATCCAAGGGACAATCGCCGACATCATACTTTTTGGGTAAAATATGCCTAGCACGGAAATTAACACCCCAAATTCCAGAGGAATGCCTGGTAGAACAACTATCCCGACATTTCAACAAAGAGATAGAAAACTCCAGCAGGTATAATCAATTCAAGAAGATCCAAAACTGGCGAGCTTACTGGAAACCTGCGAGCAGACAGGACAGTACCGTGATTATCAGACGACTAGTTATAAAACAGACAACTCCACAAATTATAACAGACAGAATAACAGGGACAGTGGGAACTGTGATCGCCCGAATAGAACCAACAACAATTATAATCCGCCACCAAACAATAACAATAGTCAATACCGGGGAAACAACCCCAACAACAACCAAGGTAACGGTAATTATAGGGTAGGTAATCAGAATCAATATCCGAATAATCATCAAAGTAATGGCAACTACAGAGGTAACAATTATAACCAACGGGGTAACCAAGAAGGAGGATACAGAAGAGACCAGAACTATAGACCCCAGGTGAATTATACTGTGGCTAACAATCAGCGACAGTATCACTCCAGATCACCGACACACAATAATTACTACAACCAAGCGAGGAATTACAACCGATCTGATGGAGGAGACAATGGACCGGTAAACAAGGATCCTGATACTAGACAGGAGACACAGACTAACCAAACAACAAATATACAGAGGCACTGAACTAGCGAGGTAACTCCTCTTTTAAACTGAATGCGGCAGTGAAAACCAGAGACAGCCTGTCACTGAACCAGTCTTATGGGGAAACGAAACAAAAGACACAAAACAATGACCAAACAATAACCATAATAACCAATCATTATCTCAAAGACATTAGAGAAGAATTGTTAGTAGAAGATAACCATATAATAAATAATAATAATAATAATGAGATTGTTCATGTAAAAGCTAATTTAAATGGAACCCAGACTACCATTATGATAGATACACGATCTAATGTATCATTAATTGACAACATCGAATTGGAAAGAATACAGCAAAATAGTGTGCTACCAATACCCACACTACCTATCAATAACATTGGGTAATAGTTGCAGCTACAGGGAGACAAAATAAATCCATAAAGAAGCAAGTGTCACTTGAACTCACCAGCAGTGAAGTAACCATACCATTAGGTTTTCTAGTTGCCCGGGGATTACCATTCAACATACTCATCGGATGCGACATATTGAGACAGCATGCAGCCATCATAGACCTGAGAAGAGGAATTGTTAGACTAACATCAGAAGATGGAACGTGGACAGCTGAAGTAATTGATAAACACAACAATAATCCAAGTAAGACTAAATGTCAGATAATCGAAAATCATTATTGCACTACCAACAGAACATTAACAGTACCAGCAGTACCCAGAACTGTGGCGGGAGAAGTTAGAAGAAATCCGGGATTTCCAACGGAACAAAACTAGAAACCAAGTCGGTGAAGCACAAGCGGAACAATTGATTGAAATATATAACAAGTATCAACATATTTTTTCCAACACTCCAGGTAAAGTCAAAGATTACCAGTGCAAAATTAGTTTCAAAACACCTGTAGATTTCCACAGAAAATTATACCCAATCGCCTATTCCTTGAAGAATGAAGTCAGAGAAGAACTCAACCGGATGATGGAAAATGACATCATTGAATACAGTCATTCACCTTACACTAACCCTATAATAGCTGTACCAAAGAATGGCAAAGTCAGAATATGCTTAGACGCCAAGGAGCTCAATAAGGTGATAATCAACGACAGGACATCTCCGGGTGAAATCGAAGAAATTCTCAAAAAATTCCATGGGACCAAATACATCAGTTCATGGGATATAGTATGGGGCTACTGGCAGGTAGAGCTACATCCAGACAGCAGAAAATATATGGCTTTTATATTTGATGATAGGAACTATCAATTCAAGCGTCTGCCCTTTGGTTTAATAAACTCTGTTGCAGTATTTGTGAATATAATGGATCAGATATTGGGACGAGAAGTGTTGAAATTTACTACAGTGTATATTGACGATTTATTAGTAACATCATCTAACTGGAACGACCACTGTGATAGGGTAGAGCAAGTATTAGAAAAACTCTCAGAAAACAACATAACACTTAAACTGGATAAATCCCAATTTATTGAATGAAGTGAAGTTCTTAGGATTCAATCTAACAGAAAAAGGAATCTCTCCATCTACAGAAAAGGTAGAAGCTATTCAACAGTTCCCTACACCTAAAAACAGGAAGCAGCTACAATCTTTTTTAGGAATCTGTAACTATTACAGGAAGTTTCAGGCCAATTATTCAGAACTGACTGCTAGATTCCAGAAGCAGTTATCATCCAAAGACAAATGGACTTGGGGACCAGAACAAGATGGAATTTTACAATCAATAAAAGAAAAATTTTTGGAATCTGTCATGCTACATCACCCAGACTTTACTAAACCTTTTTATCTAAATTGTGAGGCCAGCAATGTGAGTTTAGGCGCTGCACTCTATCAAGAAAATGAAGAAGGACATCACCTGGTAATTAGTTTCGCCAGCAGAGTGCTGAACCACTGAACGAAATTACAATACCACCGAGAAGGAGTTATTAAGTGTTGTTTTTGCCTGCTACAAGTTCAGAACATATATACTGGGGTACCCTTTAACTGTAAGGAGTGACCATAAATCTATTTCATTCCTGAAGCGATGCAAGCTGAGCCATGGGAGAATAACTAGATGGGTACTGGCATTGCAGGAGTATGACAGTACATGGGAGTATATACCGGGCACAAAAAACAGCAGCTGATGTATTATCCCGCATCAACATACAAGATCAAACTTTTGACGGTGAGAAAGAACAACTAGCCAAAGTGTACCATGTCATTAAAAGTAGAGAAATTTGGAAAACATCCTGAAGGAAATCAAAACACAACAAAAATCAGATCCAAAATTAATACACATCCGACAGAGAATACATGATGAAGATAACACAATTACCAACTATTATTGTTTACATGATGGCGTGCTATTCATTAAAACTACTCCGAACCAAGAAAACTGGAAACTAGTTATCCCACCAACTATTGAAAAGCCATTAATTGTAGACTACCATGTCAGGTATGGACACATGGGAGCCCTTAAGGTGATCAAAGCACTAGAAGAACAAGTATATTCTTGGATTTCGTTGTCCATGACGTGTCCGTTACTTAACTAAATACCACTATTTTATTAACGACTCGGAACACTAAGTTTTTTATAAGTAAAAGCATAAAGTTTTACCTTACAGCCTGAACCGGTTTTCGCCTTTAAAAGGCTTCTTCAGAGGCTGCCGCTGGTAGCGCTGTCCGTCCTGTTGTGGGCGACAGAATCGAATTTTGAAAGATTGATGCTGTGTGTGTGGGGTGAGATATGTTCGAATAATTTTGTACAAAATACACAAAAACATAACCATTACTGCCGAATACGAACACAACAATACCATAAACTTCTTAGACCTCTCCATCACAAAACTAGAACACAGGCACAAATTCAGTATATACAGAAAACCAGCTACAACTGACACACTAATACACAACTCATCCAATCACCCAATACAACACAAACTAGCTGCCTTCAGAACCATGATACATAGACTTAACAACATCCCTTTAGATGAAAAACACTACAAAGACGAACTAAACACGATAAAATATCTAGCAGAATCTAACGGATATGACAGAACAATAGTCAGTAAACTCCTACACAAAACAAACAACAGACAAAGACAGAAAACAACAAATTCATAACACTAACATACATCAACAAACAAACTGAAAAAATAGCCCACAAATTCAAAAAAGCAGGATACAGAATCGCTTACAAAACTACTAACAAAACAGAACACACACTATCAAAACACACACACAAAGCACAAAAATTCTATCTACCCGGTGTTTACAAGCTAAATTGCTCAAATTCCAATAAATTCTACATAGGCCAGACAGGACGTAGCTTCAAACAGAGATACATTGAACACACAAAGGCACTCCACTCCACTACAGAATCCACCTTTGCAAACCACCTCATTGAAGCAAACCACACATATAAAAACATCGACAATAACATGAACGTTCTACATGTACACACAAAAGGCCGAAAACTAGACACTCTAGAACAATTGGAAATATACAAACACACGAAAACAAATAAAAACGAGATCCTAAACGAACAGACACAATTCAAATCGCACGCATTATTCGAACATATCTCACCCTACACACACAGCATCGATCTTTCGAAATTCGATTCCGTCGCCCACAACAGGACGGACAGTGCTACCAGCGGCAGCCTCTGAAGAAGCCTTTTAAAGGCGAAAACTGGTTCAGGCTGTAAGGTAAAACTTTATGCTTTTACTTATAAAAAACTTAGTGTTCCGAGTCATTAATACAATAGTGGTATTTAACAAGTATATATTAAAAGCATTAACAGAAAGGTACAACAGGCAATACAATCATGTCACATTTGCCAACTAGTAAAGTGTAGAAACGAATGGAAGGAGGGGGTAATGATACCAATAACATCCAATCATAAACTCGAGAAAGTGTTCCTAGATATTTGTGGACCATTTCCACGCAGCGGTGGAAGGCACCGATACAAGTTCATAGTGATAATATTCGACCATTTCAGCAAATATACAAAATTATATCCCATAAACAGAGCCACTACGAAGAAGGTATTAGATATAATCTTAGGACGCTATATACTGGAAGCAGGTACACCAAACTCCATAATTACAGATCATGGCACGCAGTTCAAAGGAAGGAAATGGAGAGAACATCTTTTAGAACATGGCATCAAAACTTATAAAACATCAGTGTACCGTCCCAACAGCAATCCAGCGGAGAGAGTATTGAGGGAGGTTTGACGATTATTACGAACATACTGCCACGATCAACAAAAGAAATGGCAGGAGTACTTAGCTTCAACAGAAGAATTTCTAAATTTGGCATACCACAACACTATTGAAGATACGCCATACACCGTGATGTTTGAAAAACCTCCACCCAGAGAGATAAACAACATCATTAATTTCCCCAACAACCCAACTTACCTATTTGAAAGAGCAAAATTTTATAACAGAATATTAGAGAAAACGGAACTACAAAAGAAAAAATGCTTGAAGAACCAACTAAAAGCCATTAAGTATTATATAGGAGAGAAAGTGGTAGTGAGGAACAGAGAATTATTAAGTACTGTACAAGGTATAACCAAAAAACTATTAGTATTATATACTGGACCATATCTGATCACCAAGGACAATGACAACAATACCTATGAATTAACAAACCCTGTCAACAATAAAATTAAGGGCACATATAACCAAGTTTCATTAAGGAAATATCATGAAAAATCCAATTAATATAAAGTGTATAACAAATAAAAAGAGATAATGATTAAATAACTAATAAAAAAGAAAGGTAAATAAAACAAATACTTAAATGAATAATTAAAAGGAACTAACCAACATAGAAATGTTACAAACTATTATATAAACAATGTTACAAATGAATTATGATGAAAATGAAGAAGAATAGAAAACTACAACATAAGGTGATGATGAATTTAAGAATTAACTACATAATTATATGGTGATGAAAATAAATGTGAAAAAAATATGAATAATAACAAAACCAACAACTAACGTAGTATTGATGCAGAACAACAAAGCTTATGATAATACAGCAAATCTGTCAAGATATAATAACCAATGACCTGTGAAGAATAATATGTTAAATGAATTGATAAAGCATCAGAAGTGATACAGTAATGGAATTTATGTAATGGAACCTCTAATCCCTTCAGTATTCTAATAAATGAATATAATGTCTTATAATAAAATATCAATAATATATTGTCTTATATGCTCTGATAGTGCAACTGTTGTTATGTACAACTTTTTATTGTCTCAGACAGAGATGAAGATTCCTCTGATCTGTGAGTATATAGTTAAGGAACGGCGGAGAATGGATGCCTATGAGAGCCCCTCTGACTCCGAACCTGCTATAAATGTTAGGGAATTATTATATTTCAAGGATTAAATCAACAACTTCGAGGTAAATGAAAGAGAAAAGGAGAATCGTTATAAGAATTGAGATACGTTTAATGAGAAGGAGAAATGTATTAATACAGGGGAACAGGGAAGTTATCAAGATAAGAACAAAATGTATAAATAAACAAATAACCAATAAGATGAAAAATTGACAACTACTTGTAAGCTAAAGAAATGAGACTAACGAAGAACATAGTCTAAACCAGTACACAAAAAACCATTAAATTAGATAAAGAAGAAAGCAGTAGTTTTATAATTGAACCAAGTTAAAATGATAATTTCATCAAACCAAGTAACTTGTTTTTCTCAAATTATCAATTTTAAGAGGGGAGCATATGTAACATACAAAACGTTCCATAATAATAATAAAAACCAGAAGGGTGAATGATACTAAAATAACTATAAATGAGTAACCAGGAAGAATGTAACAGTAAATATAATAAACCAATAAAGAATGAATGGAGAGAAGAAATTCAAGTGAACAGTGGTAAATTCCCTATCTGCATAAAATGACACTACAACATAAATAAACAGAATGACAAAGACGAAATGACAAGACAAGTTTCCCACATAAAGTGTTAAGTGAGCTTAATAAAACCTTTGATGAATAAAGTCAAATAAAATAAGTAAGATAAGAGACAACATTAATGATATTTGTATCATGTATTGTAAATAGAAACAGCACATTAGCTGGTCTATGTCAAAGTACTGATTTAAAAAGACAAATATAAAGAACGATACTATGACTGATCATAAACTATAAAAGATAATAAGAAAACCAATAATATGTGTTATAATAAATTAAAGATAACAATCAATGTAAACACTGAATGTGTTTAGGTAACATTATAAGTAGATAAAAATGTAAAGAAATGTCATAATAGTCAAGGAACAAAACATTGTAAAGGAATGATAACAAACCAAGAATGACACAATTAGGTCATAAAAGTAAGAATCAGGTAGAGACCCTACTAAGCATAGGGAAGTAAAATAATAATAATGACAAAAAAAATGTAAAGCACCACTACATGAGTGATGTTATAAGAATAAGAAAGAAGAAAGACATGTTGAAGTAAGAATAGTTAAATATGGAAGTTTATGATAAAAGATCAACAAATATATACTAATAATTAATATTGTTCAGCTGGATACAGCATTTATATATAACAGTGTGTTCTTTTCAATCAAATAATCATGTTCAAATTAGAAATTAAGGGTAATTAAAGGAATAGTAAGAAAAAGTTAATAGTCGGATCTGCAACATTTAGCAGACGACGCGTGTAAACAATGCATTAGTTAGTTTAGAATAAAGAAATGTTAATGAAAACTATGACCAAACTGTCATCAAGACATGTCAAAATAAAGAGAAATAAACAAGCAATACAATGCTAATACTGTAGTAGAACATGAATTGTAATTGTAATAACTGAGATATTAACGTTAGCATAATAAAATTGGTGAATTTCGAATAAATACAACAAATACTAGTAACAATGAAATCAGACGCTTCCAATACAAATATGTAATGTCTATAAATAGAATTACGTCATCATGACATCATTTTCTACCAATCGCAAACGACTTTAGAGACGAGGTAGCACTGCCTAGTGGCTATCGGAAAAAAGTATATATACGATCGCAATTGTAAACAAAGAAGCATTTTGTCTCTTTCCTCTCAATCAACAACAACTAATCCAGGCCGAATTAACACCAAAATTTTATAATCAACGAGAAGGAAGAAGTGTAATTAAATAACAGTGCATCGATATCAGTAGTGATACTTTTACTAGAAGTGCGTGTCAAAGAACGAGGTTAAGTATCATACATAACCAATTAAATAGTCATTCAAGAAGAAAAGAAAATCGTTCATGTGCGAAATTAAGTGAAGTGTAACCACGATCAGTGTACCAGATCGTGATGAGTGTTAATAAATAATTGGGATTATTAATCAGGGAGTACTGTGCATATATTTACATTGTTTACGAGTAAGCTATTAGCAGTATCATATAATACACCTGTTTACTGACGCAAGAAACAATAATACAATAAGTACTAAACACTGTTTTAAATTTATTTAGAGGATTTCTAATATTCCGACATAAGATTTCATATATTAACGTTATCATAACTAACCTAAAATTTGTTCAGACTAAACGAACCTTTCGTTAATTAATTTCAATAACTAAAGGTGTCTAACCTAATAATCTAGTATTTTGTAACAGCATTGTAAAGTAAGGCAGTGGCGTTTTATTCTGTAAACTAAAAGAAGTCACCGTTGAGATAGCTAATAGTTATAAATAATCAATCGATTCGGATTAGAGTCGTCATTGCAAACAGACTGAGTTAAGAAAGTTGAAAGCCGGATGATTTGTAATTCGTGTGTTGTATTAAACTGAATGTATTTAATTAAACCAAGTATAGAGTGAACAATAAACCAATAAGTTGTGAATTAACAAATATTGTCAACAATTATTTAAATAAGCATTTAATTCTTTTGCACTAGTTAATGAATTGCGATTTCAAGGCAAGCAATCAGTAAAGTTGGGAACAATTCAGACAATTGAACCGCCAACAGTTAAAATCGATTAAACTAATAACAAGGAAATTAATTCATGATATTGATTCAACCATTCTGTCAATTACTAATTTATAAACTATCAAAATTAATCATTTGATTATTCAAAAGAATTCTTTTTTATGGAATATTTCTCACAAAATTCCATATGGCGCCCAAGTAAAGTTCATAAGTGCTCACTTAAACACCAACAGCACTATTATACTGTTTTATAAAAAAACTTGACAGTTTATTAATCAACTGAGACCGACTGAACTTCTAGTACAACATCAAAGGTACGTGAAGGTTTGAATTATATATAAATAACTTTGTCTAAACTACACACTAACCTACACAGACGACATAATTCAACGGGAGTGCGAACGAACTTCAAGAGGTCTACAAAACTGTTTACATTCAGATCATATGGGGATCACAACCAAATAATTACCCAAAAGAATAAACAACATTTCTTAAAACAAGATATCGTAATTAAACAAAGCTAATTAAAAGAACAATTAACAAAATATTTAATGAACCAATGTTAATTTAAACTCAGAGTCGAGTAACATGTGGCTTAGAAAACGTTTAAACAGAGGTATCAAGTCAAACGTATTAATGTTCATGTCACCATCTCAGCCTTTCCTTCCTCCCGACTGGTCGGGGACCCTGTAACGTTTTTTATGTACAGTAGGCCATCAGGAATTATAACTACCTCAATTATGTCTCACCTCGTAACACCGAGACCACACACACACACTGTCACAATTTCATGCACACTGCTACACTGTTATTAGCCATAAGAAAACTTGAAATTCACCTTTGCATTTTCATTAGCATTTACAAAATCGAACACATTTACATTAAATTACCTTTAAATTTAACTTTCTTACATTTACAATTACATTTAATTTTCTCAAATTGTCAAGTGCAAAAATCGCCACATGCTTGTATATATACCGGAAGTAACTTGTGAGACACACATATACACGTCCTTGTGTATTAACATACACAATTCTCATTATTAAATTAAACACAACCCCTTATGCAATCAACAGAATAAGTACAGATCTTTACCTGAGACACTTTATGAAATTACAAGCTCATAGTAGTTGAAGAGATTCTCTGCCCTGCCGTCAGACCTCGAAGTGCCCTGTCGGAAGTATTTAGATGAAGTGAGAAAGAATTGCTTGTGTAGCCAGCCCTCCAAGACTAGTTACAAATTGTTAAGTTCTACCAAAAACAGGTGATTCTGGTTGCTGTATTAATTCGCTGCAGCGCGGCAAACTTGATTTACTGATCCGGTCGGCTTTGTCTCCTGACAGCCATGCAGAGGCGGCATTTCAAATTTAAATCATGCCGGGAAAATTTCAAGTCCCGGCACACCCTCACCCCAAAAGGGCAACATGTCTGCCCCAAAAATCAAGCCAATCCATAGCCACTTGGCTACATCACTAGGACAATCACAGTCCTCTTGGCTGCCTTGGGAAAATCTCAGAAATTTACCGCACTTAGGAAGACAGAGGCTCAGAGGAAAACTAAACAAGAAGGAAGAACTGGAACTGTTTGGGTACATGTGTGCCTGAGTGTGTATATGTGTAAGTGTGCGGTGACTGCATGCTGACTTGATCAGGGTCAGCATGCAGAAGAAAGACAAGAAACGAGTGCACTTTCTCTAGAGCTCTGACCTCCTAAGGCCTCCCCACTCACAACTGAGAACCCAAGAGCCAAATCAACACCTTAACCCTTACGACTCTTCTACCACCACTCACATACCCCATACCACAAGGCAAAAGTTCAACCTTGATATGTGAGTGATCAATTCTCCACATCACTACTTCATGGGGGGGGGGGCGCCCCAACGTCATCCTCACTGGTGACACAACCTACCACCACTCACAAACTTATACCACAAGGCAACTTCATCCCTGATATGTGGGTGGTTAACTCCTCTACATCGCTGCCATATGGCCAAGACATCTACCTTTGAATTGGGTTCCGTGGTCGGTTACAATTGATTCTGGGACTCCAATATCGATCATGTTTTTTTCAACAATGAGTTTAATGATTACCTTGGTGGATGCCTTACTAATAAGGTACAGTTTAGTATATTTGGTAAAATGGTCCCAAATAATGACTATGTATTTGTACCTGTCTCCCTCCACTTTGGGGAAAAGGTCCACAAATATCAAGGAACACTTTCTCTAATCTTCTGCTGGGTGTTATGGTTATAATTGCTCCTGATCTCTTCTCATTATTTACTTTCACCATTTGGCATATACTACACTTTTTCACTGTTTGTCTCACTTTCTTATTTATACCTTTTATGTACACATGTTTTTCTAACGCTTTTATAACTTTCTCAGGTCCCATGTGTTCATAGAGTTGATGATAGATTATAATTATTGATAATCATCTCCATCGATTTGGGGATGTATAGTTTCCATTTGTTTTCTTTAGTGGTTGGTTTTGTGAAGATCAAATTATTATGGATGTGGTAGAATGGGAATATCTTCAAATCATTGTTATTGATTCGTGTGGTAATGTTAGCAAGTTTTTCATCACTTCTTTGTTCTGCTTGGATTTGATTTAGTAGGTTTGCTAGTCCTTCCCTTCTCAACAATACGTTGTATATTTTTCCTATATCTTCTCTGTCAATTTCAAATGTACCTTTATCCATGTTTACTCTTGATAGGGCATCTGTAAGAGTATTTGTCTTACTGGCACGTACTCCCACGTTATGTTGTATTCTTGTAAGGCCAGAATACCCCCCAGTTAATCTTCCATGGCTTAATTTGCATTTCTGTAGGAATGATATTGACTTGTGGTCTGATCTCACTGTTAATGGGTAACCTAAGATATACGTCCGATATCACTGAATTGTCGACCTTAGTGCATTCAAAAAATTTTTCGATAAAAGATGTTCTCCATTTAATAATGATTTTAATGGTTCTGGAGGAGGAAGTATGGGATCTAATCGCATTTTTCCTGCAGAGCAACATAATCCATGTGATTCATTTTTCCACTTTAAAGCTTTGCAATGAGGGCAAACGATACTCGGTAACCCGATATCTGTTTCATTCGCGTAGTTTATAACTGGATTATAATTGAAACCACTATTTAATTTTGCATTCCATCGTAAAGTAGGACCTCATGATCTGAGAGTCGCTTGCCTGCGTCTTTGTGCCGCTAATCTATTTTCACGAATCGTAGGACTTTCAACCCGTGAGACTTTTTCTAATCCAGATCTTTCTAAAGAGTTTCCAGGAGCTGACTGCATTTCGACTTCTTTGACGTCATTTTCAGATGCTGTAAGACGCCTCTTTCTTTCCGCAGCAGCAGTAGATCTTCCTAAACATGATCGTCTTTTTGGCATTGCAAAGCTAAAAATAAGGAAATGTACTTGATCTATACTAATAAATCTCTAGGGGGCAATTAATAATTTATACAGTACAATAAATATTGCACATATTACTTACCGATGACGTAAAATTAACGAAAAAAGGCACTGATACTACATCACTTGAAGTAGTACAGGTTAATTAGTTATTAAATTATTGAAATTTCGTGTTACTTACCTTTACCAGTAATTTATCAAGGTGTCGTCTGGTGTACTTTAGCAGAGAAAAACAACAGGTGAATGCAACTGACAAACACATTTTTATAAATTCAAATAAAATATTACTTTATTCTCTTTACCATGACATTTTCTTTTTTCTTTCTTGTTTGTATCTACTGTTATAACCCCATTCTTTTTATCGTACTACGTAATACATAATGACAACTACTTCAAATATTATTCAAGTTACATATACATACTATCAAAGTTCACTTACTACTGAATAAAATATAATGACTAACTTAACCTACAAAGGCGACCCAGCATTGCTCACTCACTCATACACACATTTAAATTTTCCCCATACTTTGAATTTAGCGCTTTATAAAAATTTTACATAATTATGGCAAGGATTAAGAAGAAAGTTGCACTGTTACTTCTCTGTATGTCCTGGTCGACCCCGTGTTGTACTCGGTGGGTTTATTCACTCACAAGTCCAAAAGTAGTTCTCACAATTTGTTTTTTACGTCACTGAAAGGTAATTTGTTCTCACATTATGTTTTACGCCACTTTGTATTATAAATTTAACCACATTTTAAAATTTTGAAAGTCCAAACTGAAGTTTTTTAGGCTCACGAGCCTACGTGTTCACCCGGCCGGGTTAAAATTTTCTTGTTGACTGCGCGGCAACTGTGCACAAAGCTCCCCACTAAACTTTGTTACTCAACCGGAAACACACAGCCTTCATGCGACAAATTGTTCGTCAACGTACAGTTAACGTGGATTTTCAATGTGGCCAAGTTGTTGACGGTATTCCACGGCGACAATACCGGAGGCTCAGGTAGGTGGAGCCTCTAATCGGCTTCCTTCAGCTTCAAAGCACATTGTCTGACTAACGTTATGCCTCGCCATTTCTCGTGGCGTCGTTTTTAATGTTTAGGCGTAGTAGCGGCGCGCCGTCGAGTGCGTGTGCGTCTCTGTACGTGACAATATTGAATTCACCAACGAGTCTGGCATTCTTCAACTACACTCCATCCAAAAAGTTTATGTTACTGTTCTTTGTTCGAATACGACCATAGTTTACATGGGACTTTCAATACTGACCCTAAACAAGTTTAAATAAATTTAATAAAAATAAAATACCCCTTTTTGCCCCATTACAATACCCCCCCAATGAGAGGTTTTATGCCCAAAAGCATAAAAACTCTCATTGCTAACCTAAGAGGATCGGTGAGAATATGGTGCCAACAACGCCCCATTAATTTCTAAACACATCATGGGTAAACTACCCCCCTAGCTCGGCGACTATGGCTGCACCTGCACGAGATTACTGGACTTCTTTGTACGAGATCCCAACACCATAAAATCGGACAGACCTAACCTTCTAACATTCCACAAAAAAATCAAAGATTGGCCTTATACCATACCAGATACTCAACCGATATATTCCCCCTTACATGCATGCTGGGTTGCCTTTAGCAAGTACTGGGTGCATACATATTTTCATTATCGACTACGTACTACCTCCATTTATATTAAAATACACTTCACAAGCATTCAATAATTGCTTCTACACACAGTAATTCTCCCTTTCCAAACAACAAAATTTTTTCTGATATTATTTCAAATGAAATTCAATTAATTAAATTTTATTTCACTAGTGAAAACAATCTAGGTCTATTATCAAAATCCATATCCACGTTAGTCTACTTTATTTCTTTGCCTTCCTTAATTTCATTGCAAATTTTAAATATTTCCAAAATCTTTCACATGAATTTACTTTATCGTTCTTATTACTTGGATGCTCACACTCATAATAAACAAATAAAATTAACCAACTTATTTCTACCATAAGGTCAACAAAAATAACTACCGACACTTGAGTACAAAAGATAACAAAGATACACATCACAAATCAGCTGACACCTTCTCTACTTGTAATGAACCTCAAAATTCAACATAAAACTCTTTACTGCAAAGATTTTTTTTTCATCTAATTTCCAAAAAGAATTATCTTGTTATTAAAACTTATTATTCCATCATTTACTTATATATAAAAAAAACTACAAATCAATTATGAGGCATATATTATATATCCAACCCCAATCATCAGCTGATCCCTCTGGGTCAGGTAAATGACCTTACCCTAGATACACTTCAAAATTATACAATGTAAAATACATGACATGTTTATAATACTTACACTCTACCATAGCACAATATCATAAACACAATAAAACATAACACACAGAATAGAATAAACACCTTCTCTACTTGAGATACTCTCTCCAAAATCAGTAAAATCATCTATAAAATATCATAGAGAGCAAAACATATGATAAAAGTCATTAATATCTTTTAATTAATGATTAAAGCAAAACATATTTCAGTCAACTACTTTCGTACAAATCATATACTGTCATAATCTCATGAATCAAAATAACATCCATGTTTCGTATGGTATCCAAGTTACTATTATGTAATAATAAGTGATTACCTGTATGCGGTCCGCCGTGTGACTTCTCAAACTTATTACGTTACGCGTTTCAAGGCGTATGCCTCATCATCAGACGTTAAAAACCAAAAAACATATCACACAAAACTGCGTTAGTAGGGGGAAAATAAGGGTTCTGACTCACAAAGGAATGCCGCCTTTCCCACGGTCTAGATCAAAGAGATGCCGCCGTTCCCACGGTCCAAGATTTTTTCCCACGCTCTCCCCACCACCGCTGGACCACAGCATCCCAAAGGACCGCGAATTTCCGCGAATAAATTTTTTTATTTTTTTTTTATTTGATATTTTTATTTTTTTAATTAAATTGATTTGCATATCCGCGAATATATGCAGCCTTTCGCGAGCCTAAATCACTTTCACTTTCTAATTTCCGCGAATATAATTTTTTATATGCAGCCTTTCGCGAGCCTAGATCACTTTCACTTTCTACTGGACCACAGCATCCGCGACTTTTTCGCTGATCTGTGTCAAGATCCGCGACTTTTTCGCGTATCTGGACCACAGCATCCGCGAATATAATTTTTTATTTTTTTATATGCCGCCTTTCGCGAGCTTAGATCACTTTCACTTTCTATCACTTGATGCATTATAGTGTATATATTAAATATATGATCGGGGAGTACCAACCTTGCGTGAGTTCAAATTTGTTATAATGTATATTAAATCTATATGATCAGGTTTACCAACCTATGGTGGGGGGGTTCCGACTTGATGCATTATAGTGTATATATTAAATATATGATCAGGGTTACCAACCTTGCATGAGTTCAAATTTGTTGTGTGTTATAATGTATATTAAATCTATATGATCAGGTTTACCAACCTATGGTGGGGGGTTCCGACTTGATGCATTATAGTGTATATATTAAATATATGATCAGGGTTACCAACCTTGCATGAGTTCAAATTTGTTGTGTGTTATAATGTATATTAAATCTATATGATCAGGTTTACCAACCTATGTATGGGTTCAAACTTGATATGTGTGTGTGTATTATAGTGTATATTAAAATATATGATCAGGGTTACCAATCCTGCATTATTGTGTATGTGTATAGAACAGATCTGCCAACATTTTTCTTCGGTGGGAAATTCAAACTATATTATAGTAAATTGTTAACGACGACTTCGATATCAACTCTCTCTCCCCTCCTCTCTCTTTGTCTCTAGACACAGTTGTCGATCACAATATAAACTCTCTCTCTCTTTATGTCATCAGTTTTACATAAGTGTCGTGCTACTTATTGTAAGTAGCGATACTAAAATGTAATCACCAGGAAATATATATATTTATCACCTACCTCGTTGCATCCTTTTTTGACACATGACAGTCATTGACCACGATTTAGAAATTAATATATCCCTTATTCAAACGATTTGTATGTGTGTACACGAACTTAATACAGTCGATTGTAATTAGATTGAATTAAATTCATTTTTTGCATTAAATATATATCGTAAACAATGAAATAATAATATTTCGTCATTGTAAGATTTTAATAAAACAATTATCAGTTTAAATAATAATTTTCATGATTGTAAGATACAACCTACAAATTAGTAAAATGTCTCTCACACACATTTCTGATTACTATACAAATAATTGTATGCATATTCGGAGGTTTATAACGAAATAAATTAAAATAAACCATAATTTGTTTTAAATAATTAAATATATATATTTACAACACTGTTGTTACTCTCTCTCTCTCTCTCTCCTCTCTCTCTCTCTATCTATTTATCTCTCTGTCCGTCCGTCCATCCGTCCGACTGTCTATATCTTTCAGTCTGTCTGTCTCTGTCTGTCTGTCTGTCTGTCTGTCTGTCTGTCTGTCTGTCTGTCTCTCTCTCTCTCTCTCTCTCTCTCTCTCTCTCTCTCTCTCTCTCTCTCTCTCTCTCTCTCTCTCTCTCTCTCTCTCTCTCGTTGTCAAACGTTATGTTCAAACCGTTTCTCCTCTCTGCAGTCATTACCGCGCATGTATATGATTTTAGAAAGTTTATACATGTTCGACAAATATTAACTGTGTACGTACTTACAACACCCGCTCTCTCTCTCTCTCTCTCTCTCTCTCTCTCTCTCTCTCTCTCTCTCTCTCTCTCTCTCTCTCTCTCTCTCTCTCTCTCTCTCTCTCTCTTCTCTCTCTCTCTCTCTCTCTATTTATCTCTCTGTCCGTCCGTCCGTACGACTGTCTATATCTGTCTGTCTGTCTCTGTCTCTCTCTCTCTCTCTCTCTCTCTCTCTCTCTCTCTCTCTCTCTCTCTCTCTCTCTCTCTCTCTCTCTCTCTCTCTCTCTCGTTGTCAAACGTTATGTTCAAACCGTTTCTCCTCTCTGTGATCATTACCGCGCATGTATATGATTTTAGAAAGTTTATATATATTCGACAAATATTAACTGTGTACGTACTTATAACGTCCGCTCTCTCTCTCTCTCTCTCATCGTCAAAACGTTGACTTCATTTTTCATTGTATTAAATAATTAACAAATATTAACTATGTGTGCGCGTGTGTTGTCAACTACTTACATGCGCGTTCTCTCTCTCTCTTAACATAACGCTTCGTGTGAAGCGTTTTGTAGAGCAGGTTTCAACTGTGGAAGGTTTCATACCGTTTCTCCTCTCTCTCTCTCTCTCGCTCGCAGACGTCGGAAGCAATTCCTAGTTTATAATGTAATTACCTGTGCGTGTATGTCTCTCTTTATTCGACAAATATTAACGCCCTCTCTCGCTCGCAGACGTCGGAAGCAATTCCTAGTTTATAATGTAATTACCTGTGCGTGTATGTCTCTCTTTACTCGACAAATATTAACGCCCTCTCTCTCTCGCAGACGTCGGAAGCAATTCCTAGTTTATAATGTAATTACCTATGCGTGTATGTCTCTCTTCAGCATAAACAAAAATCTCCTTGAAATAAGGTATTTTCAAAAGTTTTGTGTACACATATGAAATAATAATAATATTTTTAATAAAACAATTATCAGTTTAAATAATAATTGTCATGATTGTAAGATACAATCTGCAAATTATTCAGCTTCAAATAAGTGATATTTACAATGAAACTATTTTCAAATAAAAATGATGTTGGTTCGACAACCTTTTGTTTTTAAGACTATAACAAGAATGAGACAAGGATCAGCTCTCTCTCCCCCTCTCTCACACACACACACACACACACACACACACACACACACACACACACACACACACACACACACACACACACACACTTAGTATGAACAGACGTGTCTTTGTTAGTAAAATGTACAATCACATGACTTTATGTGAACTTCAAAGGGTTCAAATGTTTCAAAATAAAAATATATAAAACAAAAAAATACAGAATATTTGAAATGTATATTACAAATAAAATATATATTACATATTATGAATTTGTGAAGCAATCTTCTTCTTCTTCATTTGGTACTACATTAAGACAGTCCTTGGACTTCACTTTTATGGGGTTTTCATAAACATAAAGATCACTACCACCAATAATTTGTGGTACAATACTTCTATTCAATGGTAACACCTAAGACAAAAATAAAACATGCAATCAGTATTAATAATACAAAATCACTGTTTTATTATTTTAAAATACTGTAATTTTCATCCAAAATATTTAAAACAAAATACAGACTATATGAAATGTATATTAACAATGTATATTTACAAAATAAGTATATTACAACTCAGGAAAGAGTGGTACGTAATTTTCACTCACCCAATCTTTTATAAATTTGCCATAATTTACACCACCAGCATGGGTGGTAATAAACTGTGTGTAAATATTTGTTAACTCTTTTTTTACTTCTGTCTCGCCTTGAGACTGAGAATAGCAATGGCATGTCACGGAACGACGTAATAGTTCTCTATTATGCTCCACTTGAGTGGAGCGTCTTTCTATCCATTCAGCCATATAACTTTCAAAACTGCCTCCAGACATTATACTCGACTAAAACAAAGACATTCACGTTGTTTATCACTTAATATATTATCATGATATTTTCATTATATTATCATTTAAAAATATGTTAGCAGTAACCAGCGAGAAACACATGTTTGTCACAGTATACTTCAAGCGTTAGCCGTACATATCAAATTCTTTCTTTACGTTTGTATTTTGTCTAAGCTATGTTAACTTCACACACACGCACGCACGCACGCACGCACACACACACGCACACACACGCACACACACACACACACACACACACATTGATACATTTGGAAACTGAGTACAGAATAAATCTACAATCACCTAGTCGGTTTGTTGGCAGAAAACAATTATGTGATCAAATAAACATCACCAGAGAACAACGTCCTCCTAAAGATAAATTTACCAGAGCTCAAAACAGTACAAAGTCATACTTTTGGTGAAGAAAATCACGTCATCAACAACAAAAGTTGTTTGTGTTTAAACAGCTACAAACAATAATTAATTTTCTTACACTAGTAAACATTTTGCTGTAATTGTTTCAATTAAAGGAAACATATATATATATATTCGTTGAGAAAATCTGTTGTGGCTGAACGAAACATGTGTCTGAATAAATTTTCTCTCTACATAGCAGTTGTAAAAGTAGTCATATACATTATGTGCTATATATACAAAAGGCTTTCAACGTGTTTGTCATTTCAACCAATTTGTACCGTGCTCTAATTATGTAAAAAAAAAAAAAAAAAAAAAAATAACTACCGCTCCATACAACTGAGAATAAATCCGTACACACACACACATGAACAATTTTACGTTTAAATAAAATCTGTACATACAATAAAATTATGTTTCAGTATTAATGATATAAATATTACTGTTTTATTAATTTAAAATACCGTATAATTGCTTACGACGCACACACTTAGCAACGTTTTTACTTATTTGAACAAGTCATGTATTAACTTCAATAAATAATGCACTTGATAATGTTTAAATATTTCCAACAACTATGTTGATTAGAAGTGCTGTAAGTTCAATAACAATGTTCGCTACGTAACGTATTCAAATCTGTTTACTCACCTCTTAAATGTTGATGCACGCAATTATCGATTTCA